>JACGDI010005286.1:2168330-2184329 GCA_014898725.1 Jacaranda copaia | reverse complement strand
TACTTCAATAGTTGATACTTTGTACTTAATGTGCTAATCTTTTGTGCCTCAATAGTTGATATTTTACACCTAATGTGTTGTGTTTTGTGCCGTAGGAGACTAAAGATATCAACCTAATCTAAGTGGCAGATGAACCAACTAGCCTAAAGATTGAAGCGCCTAATCCCTATAAAAAATGACTGATTATAGAGATCGTGCTCTTATTTCAGTAGAAGGGCAAGAAGTCATCGATGACTTTGTCAGAAGAGATAATTTGAGGTAACAAAATTTGCTTATAATTTTTCTTTTGGATAAATTGGTGTCTGAACTAACAATTAACAATTATGTAGGGTGACTATCTGGGAGAGAGCAAAATGGTTTCTAGATGGAAAAAACTTTTGTGAGCTCTTATTTGAAGGAGAACTTATCAACAACATAGTAGACTGCTACATGTCAATGTTATGTAGCCCATCTTTCGGCAATAAGTGTTACCATAAGGTGTGGTGTACTTTCACAATAGTGCAGGTATGTGGCGATTTCCTAACTTAATTTAGTTCACATTTCCAATAAGTGTAACCATTTGTTTTATACTTCATAGGCTAATATATTTGATAGACTCAAGGGACGCAACATGAAGGATATTACAAATGAAGAATTTGTGGAGTTGATATCTACACTTAACTCCTTCATCCATAAAGATTTGGAAAAGCTCATGTTGGGTTTTAAACCAATGCTGTTATATAATCCTACCGATTTATCAGCACCATAATTGGTTTTTGGTTGTCCTTAACCCCTCGACTCATTTTTTCTTGTACATGAATTTAATAATGGCTACCAGATATAAACCGACAGCTACTATCATTGTAAGTTTGTTTCATTTTCCTATAATTTCTTCATAAAGAAGAGAGTCAACAACTGATTAATATTTTTGTAGGCTTTATTCTATTCTTGGTGCTTGAAGCTTTCATTGGGGTATCATATGGACAAATATATGAGGCTAAAAAAAAGCAGACAGCAAAAGGGTGCAGTAGATTGTGGTGTCTATGTGTGCCTTTGGATAGAAGGTTTTGCAAGAGACACCCTTGAGTTTTGGAGGACTTCTAGAACAATTGACATGGATAAATATCATACAACAATGGCATATACAATATTAACTAATGAAAATGCCAAGATTTAAATCACAATTTGTATGTAAATTGAAGCATACTTTGTATATAATATTATTTTATATGTAACTGTAGTTTTCCATCAAGTGTTTATAATATTTTCAATTGAAATGGGGCAGTGAATTGAGTACAATTTGGGGGAAATAAAGTATAAATGTGGAACAAACAAAGTATAACCTGTGTTGCGTTGAAGTATAATATGCCCAATTTCAATGAAGCCAATTTAAGTACAATTTTAGGATAATGAAGTACAAACCCAAAACAAACAAAGTATAAAATATGTTTCTTTGAAGTTCGCTTCAATTCATTTGAAACTAGGCAGTGAATATGTGTACAATTCGAGAAAAATGAAGTACAAATCCAAAACTAACAAAGTATAAAATGTATTTTGTAAAATTACACTTTAATTCTATTGAAACTAGGCAGCTAATTTGAGTACAATTTGAGGGCAATGAAGTACAAACCTAGAGAAAATAAAGTATAAAATGTGTTTCATTGAAGATCACTTCAATTCAATTGAAATTGAACAGTGAATATGAGTGCAATTCAATGAAAATAAAGTACAAATACATATTAACAAAGTATAAAATATGTTTCATTGAAATACACTTCAATTCCTTTGAAATGGTGCAGCCAAATTGAATACAATTTAAGGGCAATGAAGTAAAAACCCAGAAAAAAAAGTATAAAATGTGTTTCGTTGAAGTTCACTTCAATTAAATTAAAACTGGACAGTGAATGTGAGCATAATTTGAAGAAAATGAAGTACAAACCTATAAAAAACAAAGTATAAAATGTGTTTCATTAAAGTTCACTTCAATTTATTTGAAACTAGGTAGTGGATGTGAGTACAATTTGAAAAAAATGATGTACAGACCCAAAATTAACAAATTATAAAATGTGTTTTGTTGAAGTACACTTCAATTCCTTTAAAACTGAGCAGCCAATTTAAATACAATTTGAGGGCAATGAAATACAAATCCAGAACTAACAAAATATAAAATGTATTTTATTGAAGTACACTTCAATTCCTTGGAATCTACGCAGTGAATGTGAGTACAATTAAAAAAAATGAAGTATAAACCTAGAAAAAATAAAGTATAAAATGTGTTTTATTGAAGTACACTTCAATTCCTTTGAAACTAGGCAGCAAATTTAAGTATAATTTGAGAGCAATGAGGTACAAACCTAGAGAAAACAAATTAAAAAATGTGTTTCGTTGAAGATCACTTCAATTAAATTGAAACTGGGCAGTGAATGAAAGTACAATTCGAAAAAAATAAAGTACAAACAAGACTAACAAAGTATAAAATATATTTTGTTGAAGTACACTTCAATTCCTTTCAAACTAGGCAACCAATTTGAGTATAATTCAAGGGCAATGAAGTACAAATTGCGAAAAAATAAAGTATAAAATGTGTTTCGTTGAAATTCACTTCAATTCAATTGAAATTGGACAGTGAATGTGAATACAATTCGAAGGAAATGAAGTACAAATCCAGAATTAACAAAGTATAAAATATGTTTCATTGAAGTACACTTATTGCTATTGAATAATTATTCTCCAATAATGATAATAATGGTCAAGTACAATATTTGAGATTATCGAATCATGTGAAGTACATATTTGTACCAGCAATAATGTGGATATTATCGTCAAATTCTCATTTGTTTACATCTTTGAAAGCACAAGTATTCTTTCATTACCACAATTGACAATATTCATCAATTAAACACTAGTGGTTAACAAATTAATACTTTAATATTATTTTATTCGTATGATAAATATTACACATATTTTTATAATTCGGTTATTAATTACTAAGACTTAAATATCAAATCATTGAACAAATTTCAATTCAACAATATTAGTAAAAATATTAAGATATTAAGTACAAAATTGCCAATATGAGGTAAAAATGTCTAGAAATATTACTATGTTTGTACTTTGTATGTAAATATGTATGTAAATTGAAGCATACTTTATTTATAATATTATTTTTTATGTAAGTGTAATTTTTCATCAAGTATTTATAATATTTCTCATTGAATTTAGTACAATTTGAAGGCAATGAGGCACAAATGTGGAACAAACAAAGTATAAATATGTTGCGTTGAAGTACACTTAAGTTAAATTAGAACTGTATAGTGAATTTGAGTACAATTTGAGGGTAATGAAGTACAAATTCAGAACTAAAAAAATATAGAATGTGTTTTATTGAAGTACACTTCAATTTCTTTAAAATTGAGTAGCCAGATTGAGTACAATTTGAGGGCAATAAGCACAAATCCAGAACAAACAAAGTATAAAATGTGTTTCGTTAAAGTACACTTCAATTCTATTAAAACTTGACAACCAATTTGAGTACAATTTAAGTGCAGTAAAGTATAAACCCAGAACAAACAAACTATAGAATGTGTTTCTTTGAAGTACACTTCAATTCATTTGAAACTGATCAGCTAATTTGAGTACAATTCGAGAAAAATAAAGTATAAACCCAGAACTAACAAAATATGAAATGTGTTTCATTGAAATACACTTTAATTCCTTTGAAACTAGGAAGCCAATTTGAGTATAATTTGATGGCAATAAAGTACAAACCCAAAAAAATAAAGTATAAGATGTGTATTGTTGAACTACACTTCAATTTCTTTGAAACTAGGTAACCAATTTGAGTACAATTCGAAGAAAATGAAGTACAACCCCAGAAAAAATAAAGTATAAAATGTGTTTTGTTGAACTACACTTCAATTCCTTTAAAACTGGACAACTAATTTGAGTACAATTCAAAGGAAATGAAGTATAAACCCAGAAAAAATAAAGCATAAAATGTGTTTTATTGAAGTTCACTTCAATTCAATTGAAACTGAGTAGTGAATGTAAGTACAATTCGAAGGAAATGAAGTACAAACCTATAACTAACAAAGTATAAAATGTGTTTCATTGAAGTACACTTCAATTCCTTTGAAATTAGTTGGCCAATTTGAGTACAATTTGAAGGCAATGAAATACAAACCTAGAAAAAATAAAGTATAAAATGTCTTTTGTTGAACTACACTTTAATTCCTTCGAAACTAGGCAACCAATTTGAGTACAATTCGAAAGAAATAAAGTACAAATCATATTAGAACTAAGTATAAAATGTGTTTTGCTGAGGTACAAATGTCAAGAAATCAAGTACAATTATCCCAAATTTTAGTACAAAATTTAACTAATTTACTGATTCTTTGTAAGTTCGATGATTATGCCCTATTCTACCACACCTTTTACACTTAATTTCATGTTTCTCAATTTATGATGGAATTCTTTGTGTCTTTCTACGCCTAAACTAAGATCGGCAATCATGTGCATTAATGACGCCATCATCATTTGGTGAGAACATATTCATATGAGATGTAGGAATATGGTTTATTATTGCTTGGTATGCTTGTTGATATATCTCAACTCAATAGTATTGATCGGTGAAGTCATACGATGAAAATAGTCTTGACTCAATACAAGCACAAGTATGTTTGCATTGTATTTTATCAATCTACCATGCTCTGCACAAACAAACCCTGCTATGTAAATCTATAGCATACGATTTATCTTGCTCAATCATCTCAAAGCTCTAACCACTAGACATGATAACTTTTAAGTTACGAGAATACATATGATTGATTGCCAACTTCTCTTGCTTGGAACATAATTAACCAATCATCTTTTGAGATTCTTCTCATTGATCATGCATCATAACCATTATTTGCATGCATATGTGATCAACCATGGCTGCAACTGGCATAAATCAAGCTAGTTTAACGTAATTATTCCAACATTTTGCTTGATTATTGTTTATTATCCCCTATCGATATCCACTAAATAAAGAATTTGCCCAACATGGTGGGTCAAACTGCATAATAAAGTCTTTGGCAAGCTACAATGACTCCAATATTGAAAAAAAAGTTTTGCATATGCAGCTCTCATAAAAAAAGAGCACCAATGTTTCTTGTTATGTAAATGGTACTTCCTACTTGAATTTAAAATAACAGACAAGTAATGTGCTAAATGTTATTGATTAGAGTTTATTTCACATAATAGTTTCACAAACAAAGATAAAGTATACTTACTTGTTTCTTAAAGTTGTCCACTAAGTATCTCAAGCAATATACATGGTAGCTATCGGGAAATATCATGGGGAAGGCTTTAAGAAGACCTAGATGTCGATTGGAGAAAAAAATAAACCTTGATAAGTCAAGTAGATATTGAGAATCTAAGAGACTTCTTAGCTTGAAGCAGAACCACTCCCAATTAATATCATTTTCAGAGCCAACAACTGTATATGTTAGCATGAATAAGTCATCATTAACATCCTTACTGACAGCACTGAGTAAGCTTCATTTGTATTTATTTTTAATATGGGTGCCATCTAAAAATATCAACAGCCTGCATCCCTTGAGAAAATTAATAAGGCAGGCACTAAAACATATAAATAGTCGACAAAAGTTTTGACTAATTAGGTCAATCTCACAGTCTGCAATATTTTTAGGGTTTATCCTCTTCGCAGTATCATAGTACCATCTCAACTTATCATAAGTTCTCTTCTCACCACCATATTATCATGCATAGCTAATTCCTTACCCATCTATACTTTATGGTACCTAAGTTCCACACTGTATTCTCTATGGACATCTTTCAATATGGTAAAGGGCTAATAACATGGCTCTGATCTTAATTTATCCTTCACAATGTTAGCAACCCAAGCGAAATCGGCTTTAGGATGTCCCCTTGTCCGAGGATTAGCCTCACTACATGTGTGCTCCAGATTGCATTTTCGAATGCCAAATAATTTAGCAGCCTCATGCCTTTATGCAAAAATTCTCCATATGCAATTTTCATCCTTTCAAATGGCTATGATTTTTTTTTATCATTTTTTATATATATAAATGACCATAAAGTAGACACCACATGATTCTTAAACATAATTCTGAACTCCTAAGCATCCATGAATGTCTAACCCTCCCCATATATGTTATTCTTTCATGCATCAATTGAGTTGCTAGTTAAAGTCAATTCATTATACGATGTATTAGTTGAACCAATTTCCTCCTCAACTACGTCCTTTGAGGTTGACAAATGAAGTATAGTTTCAGGAAAAAAAAAAGAAGTACAATTTTAATAAAGTGAAGTATAATTTCAGAATATTTGAAGTATAAAACTCTAGCAACTGAGTATAATTTTTTATAATCCACTAGTAGAACACTTTAAGTATAAAACTTAAATAATAGAATATAATTTTATGTGAAATGAAGTACAATTTTAGATAGTTGGAGTACATATTTTATAAAGTGAAGTACATTTTCGAAACTATTTAAGTACAAAACCTTAGCAACTATAATATAATTTTGGATAATCAATAAATAGAACACTTGAAGTATAGAACTTCAATGAATAGAGTACATGTTAGGTAAAATAAAGTATAACTTCAAAAAAGAAAAAAAGAGTACAATTTTAAATAAAGTTTGGATAATCAATAAATAGAACATTTGAAGTATAGAACTTCAATGAATAGACTAAAAGTTTAGGTAAAATGAAGTATTATTTCGGGAAAAAAAAAGTACAATTTTAGATAAAGTGAAATATAATAGATTCAATTAATTAAAGTACAGATTTAGATAAAATAAAGTACAATTTTGGAATACTTTAAGTATAGTACTTCAATGAATAGATTACAGGTTTTATAAAATGAAATAAGTATAATTTCAAAAAATTGAAGTACAATTTTAGATAAAGTAAAGTACAATTTCAGAACACTTGAAGTATGAAACCCTAGCGAATACAATATAATTTTGGATAATTAATAAATATAACACTTAAAGTATACAACTTCTACAAATAGAGTATAAGTTTTGTAAAGTGAAGTATAATTTCAGAAAATTAAATTACAATTTTAGATAAAAGATATAGAGTTTGGGAACACTTCAAGAATAGTGATAGCAGTATAATTTTGGATAATCAATTAGTAGAACACTTGAAATATAAAACTTAAATAATATAGTACAATTTTAAGTGAAATGAAGTAAAATTTCAGATAACTGGAGTACAAATTTCGATAAAATGAAGTACAATTTTGAAAAGTTGAAGTATAAAACCCTATCAACTATATTACAATTTTGAATAATCAATTACTAGAATACTTTAAGTATAAAACTTAAATAATATAGTGCAATTTTAAGTGAAATGAAATAAAATTTTCGATAACTGGAGTACAAATTTGTATAAAATGAAGTACAATTTTGAATAGTTGAAGTATGAAACCCTAGCAACTACAGTACAATTTTAGATAATCAATAAATAAAATACTTGAAATATAGAACTTCAATAAATAAAGTACAAGTTTAGGTAAAATGAAGTATAATTTTAGAGAAAAAAGTACAATTTATGATAAAGTAAAGTATAATAGATTTAACTAATTGAAGTACAGGTTTAGATAAAATAAAGTACAATTTTGGAACACATTGAACTATAGTACTTCAATGAATAGATTACAGATTTTGTAAAATGAAGCAAGTATAATTTCAAAAAACTAAATTACAGTTTTTGATAAAGTGAAATACAATTTCAGAACACTTAAAATATAAAACCCCAACAAAGGCAGTATAATTTTGGATAATTAATAAATAAAATACTTAAAGTATAAAACTTCTATAAATAGCGTACAAGTTTTGTAAACTGAAGTATAGTTTCAGAAAATTTAATTACAATTTTAGATAAAAAGATGTACAATTTGAAGTATAGAACTTCAATAAATAGGGTACAGATTTAGGTAAAATGAATTACAAAATAAAGTATAATTTCAAAAAAATAAAAGAAGTATAATTTTAGATAAAGTGAAGTATAGTATCTAAACACTTGAAGTATAAAACCCCAGCAGCAGCAATACAATTTTTGATAATCTATTAATAGAATACTTAAGTATAAAACTTAAATAATAGATTCAACTAATTGAAGCATAGGTTTAGATAAAATGAAGTACAATTTCGAAACAATTGGAGTATAGTACTTCAATGAATAAATTACAAGTTTTGTAAAATGAAGCAAATATAATTTCAAAAAAAAAAGTACAATTTTAATAAAATGAAGTATAATTTCAGAACACCTGAAGTATAAAACCTCAGCATAGGCAGTACAATTTTTGATAATACATTAGTAAAACTTAAATAATAGATTTAGCTAATTGAAGTACAGATTTAGATAAAATGAAGTACAATTTTATAACACTCAAAGTATAGTATTTCAATGAATAGATTATAGGTTTTGTAAAATGAAACAAGTATAATTTCTGAAAACTGAAGTACTATTTTAGATAAAGTGAAGTACAATTTCAAAATACTTGAATTATAAAACCCCAGCAAATGCAGTATAATTTTGGATAATCAATAAATAGAACAATTAAAGTATAATACTTCTATAAATAGAATACAGATTTTGTAAAATGAAGTATAATTTCAAAAAATCAAAGTACAATTTTAGATTAAAAAAAAATACAGTTTGAGATCACTTCCAAGAGTAAACTACTAGCAATAGCAATATAATTTTGGATAATCAATTAGGAGAGCACTTAAAGTATAAAACTTAAATAATATAATACAATACAAAGGAAATGAATTACAAATACAAATTTGTATAAAGAAAAATACAATTTTAGAATAGTTGAAGTATAAAATCATAGCAACTATACTATAGTTTTGGATAATCATTAAATAAAACATTTGAAGTATAGAACTTCAATGAATAGAATATAGGCTTAGGTAAAATGAAGTATAAAACAAAGTATAATTTCAGGAAAAAAAAGAAGAAGTACAATTTAGATAAAGTGAAGTATAATTTCAGGAAAAAGAAGAAGAAGTACAATTTAGATAAAGTGAAGTATAATTTCTCAACCTCTAAAGTATAAAACCCCAGCAACTGCAGTAAAATTTTTGATAATTTATTAGTAAAATACTTGAAGTATAAAACTTAAATGATAGTATACAATTTTTGTCAAATGAAGTATAATTTTATTTTCAATAAAGTATAATGTAGAATGCTCCAAGTAGGGAGAGATTTTTAAATAAACAGAGTACAATTTCAAAATAACTGTTGTATAAAACTTTACAATTTGTAATACAGTTTAGATTCTATGAAAGTATTACCTTAAAACATTATTGCTCTTCTTGGTACTGTTGTTTGATTCATCCTTTTG
The DNA here is from genome assembly GCA_014898725.1 of Jacaranda copaia. Lineage (NCBI taxonomy): Eukaryota > Viridiplantae > Streptophyta > Magnoliopsida > Lamiales > Bignoniaceae > Jacaranda > Jacaranda copaia. The sequence continues at coordinate 2,174,962 of JACGDI010005286.1, read as the reverse complement.
GTTTGCCAAAATGTTAACAATGTTCATCTTCAATGCCAAATGCAGTAAGACCATACTCAGGACATCGTCGTCGTCAATCAAAGTTACATACAATCTTTAATGTTGAGCTATGTATTGCAAACTGAAGAGCTCGGTGTTGATTTCATTCCATTTTCTTGCCAGATTAATGTGCATGTCCATTAAAGTCATACTATCCTTAATTGACATTAAATGAAAATAGTCTTTGTAGCGGCAACTCCCCAACAATTGATTGAACACTCCAACTTCACTACTGGTTAACATTGTCAAAAAAATTCAAGAAATTCAAAAGCAACTGAGAAGCAATTGATAATAAGAAGAAACCCAAAACTAATAAACATGACAAAAGAAGAAGACAATGCAGATGTCGGGTTGGTAGTTGTTGGCTCCCATGATTATTCTCATTCCCTCCATGGAGCTTGTTGCATTTTTTCTTTTCTTTCTATTTTTGAAAATGATACTGCTATGTTAGGGTTTATTGTTGCTTTTGTTTATGATAAAGAAGTGAAAAAAATGAGTGAAAAATTTTATATTTAAGGGCATTTTTGTCAAATCAAGCGAGTAAGGAGTGAACTCTAAAATTTTAACAAAACTACGGAGCTTAGTCTAAACAAAATCAAGTATGAACTGATCACAAAATTAAAAAGTATTTTGGTACTTTTAAATAAGTGTCCCTTAATAAAATTCATGCTATTATATTATTTTAAATTTAATTATTAGTATTGTCAATTATTTTCAATATTTTCCTTTTATATATTTGATAAACAAAATGTGAAACCAGTAATATGGTTATTATAATATTGAATTATTGTGATAAATAGTTTGAGTTCACTATAAAATTATATAGTTAATTCTGATACTTGCATTAATAAGATTTATACGCTGTAGATATTTTAACATGATTTATTATTATTTATTAGATATTTTACTTACACAATCTATCATAAAAAAATTACAATATTACTTAAAATTATTAAACAATTACAATGAAAAATGATTATGATAATATAAATTTATCATTACTATCACTAATGTGGTTTTTATGAAAATATGAACACTATTATTGTCACCACCATTACTATTAATTAAATTGTGATATATTTTAAATATAAATTAACAAAATAATAAAGCTGAGGATGTAGCTAGTAAGCTTTTGGCTTAAGCTCAACCACAAAACTGCTATTCCAGTTATAGGAATCTTTGATCACCAGATAGTCGAGGTGAGAGTGAAGCTCTCTGCTTTTAAGACAAATTAGTTCCACACTAGTGCTAAATGGCAAACAAACTATCATTTCCTAAGATACAACTACTATGTCAAACAGTAGTAACACTACAAATCATTTAATCTTTTGAACACAAGCACATTGGAACTCTCTTTTATGTTTAATGGACACTGCAATGCTATATGAAAATGCTTTTATGGAATGATGCATATTTGAGACTATTTAAAGGGCCAAAGGTGCAACTGAATGGCTATCAAAATTGACAGCTTTTTTTCCAAGACATAAGTAATTTTTCCAATGCAGAAAGTTTGAAGGATATAGTCCAAGTGCATCCTCTAGTGGCTGGAGGATTTATTCCACTTGTTTCCAACTTTCCCATAAGTTGAGATCAATTTTCAAAAATTTTAATATTCTAGTCAAAACTGTTTGGAGAATTATTTAGTTGGACCAAAATTCAATTAGGCCCAAATTCAAGTGGAATTTGGTCCAAAAAGTTAATACTTGACTGAAGCCCAGTTCAATTTAACCCAAACCTAAGTGCAGCCCAGCTCAACCCAAGCCTAGCCCAGCCTAGCCGTGCTAAGCTAAGCCGGCTGACCGAGCAGCGGAGGCATGTGGCTTGCATTGAACCTACCATCATGTAGGTCTTCTCCCCTCCAAATACTTATGGTGCCCCAAGGGGCCTATCCCTTACCCCCATACTTGAGTTATTTATTTGAGTCCACCTTTTACTCATCTTTCAATGTGGAATAAAGTTATCCTTTCCCAACCTATTAGCTTCTTTCCCAATCTTCTTAGTTAACCATCAAGTAGCTCACTTTGACCATTAATTTCTCATTCATTTGGAACTGATTTTGACTAATTAATGGCATTATCGATATCTATCCATAGAGTAGTTTATGGTAATAATCAATTTCTTAGAAATTAATGCTTTGAGCCCACTTAAAATTTTGGTCAAAGAAGACCAATATCCAACGATCCCCCTCATGAATGGAAATTAATATGAGTAATGATGTAAATGCTCATGCAGACACTAGATAGAGTTCAGGTGAACAACTATTGCATCAAGATAAGTGGCTTATAGCTTTGAACCTTCCTTAGTGAAGCACTATTGAGTTTACTTGGCTAATAAGTGAAAACGATGTCTCTAACTATTTAGTTGTTGGTGTAAACCAACAAAACAGTACCCACACAATAGCTATCCTTACACTTTTAGTTTTTTCCAGTTGTATCCATTTTGGCCATGGACACCTATCTTGGATTCATAACTATTTACAATGAAGTAGCCCATCTTTACATTTATATAGGTGATTTCCCATAGATAGTATCCTACTATACTCCGTTATACTAGCTCTAGGTATCATTAAGATTCAAAATTCAACCTCATACCCACTTAGCAAGTAGCACTTTATGTCACAAGAATAGGTTGAAGTGCTTACATGAATCTTCATAACTTAGTTGGCCCATTGAACCAAGTTCTTAGGATCTCCAATGAGCATGGTTGGGTATCCACTATGTCGGTTCTTAAACTTATGGGTTTTAGTCCTATTCATTTCGACAGACGTTTCACTAGATATCTAGGTAGGCCTTTTGTTAATAGATCTGCTAAATTCTCCTTAGACTTAGCATAGTCAAGTGAGATCATCCCATTTGAGACTAATTGCCTTATGGTATTATGTTGTTATCTAATACGATGAGATTTACCATTATATGTACTATTTTGAGCCTTTTCGATTGTTGATTGACTATTATAATAAATTGTGATGGTAGAAAGCATTTTAGGCTAACAAAGAATATCCTCTAGAAAATTTTGAAGTTGTTTTGCTTCTTCTCCTACCTTGTCCGAGGCTATAAATTCAAATTCCATAGTAGAATACACTATGCACGTTTGTTTAGAGGATTTCCAAAACACAAAAACTTCAACTAGAGTGAAAACATACCCACTTGTGGAGTATTTTGTATTTAATATCCAATTAGCATTACTGTATCCTTCTAATACAGTTGGATATCTAATGAAGTGTTACCCGTAATTCATTGTGTACTTAAGAAATCAAAGTACCCTAATTAGTGCCTTCCAGTGATCATTGCCTAGATTACTCATAAATTTACTCAACTTGTTTACTGAGCACACAAGGTTAGGGTGAATATAGTTTGTTAGAAACATGAACTACCTATTATTCTCAAGTATTCACTTGAGATAAAAGCTAACCAATGTTTTTGCTCAGATGTTGATTGGGATCCATGGGCATTTTTACCAGAGATTATCATACATATCAAATTTCTTGAGAATTTTCTCAACATAATGAGATTGAGTTAGAATCAGTCCATTAGACATTTTAATTATTTGGATTCCTAGTATAAGATCCGTTGTGCCTATTTCTTTCATGTCAAAATGCTTCATAAACATTTTCTTGGTAGTCAAGATGATAGCTTAATTGCTACCCATTATCAACATGTCATCAATATATAGGCATACTATAACAAATTCACTTTGAGTGCCTTTGATATATATACACATTCATTACACTCATTTATATTAAAGCCTTTCAACAATATTATTTTGTCAATTTTTCATGCCATTATTTCAGGGCTTGTCTAAGCCCATGCAACAATGTAACAAGTTTGCACACTTTCTTTGCTTGTCTAGGGATGACAAATCCTTCAAGTTGTTCCATATAGATTTCTTCATCTAACTTACCATCTAGAAGAGTTGTTTTCACATCCATTTGATGTATCTCAATGTTGTTTTGGGCTACTATTGTAATAAGCACCCTAACAGATGTGATTCTTGTCATTGATGAGTAAGTATCAAACAAATCAAGTCTTTCTTTTTATTTGAACCTATTTTACTACCAACTTAGTTTTGTATTTGTCAATAGATCCATTTGCCTTGTATTTCCTTTGAAGAATTCACTTGTAATCCGATGGTTTGTGATTGGTTGGGAGATCAGCAAGCTCCCATATGTGATTCTACATAATCGACTCTATTTCACTATTGATATCTTTTTTCCAAAAAGGTGCTTCTAGACTAGACAATGCATCACTAATTGTTTGTAGTTCATTTTCTAATATATAAATTAGGATGTCTGAGCCAAATGTCTTTTCCTTTCTAACCCTCTTTCTTTGTCTTGGTTCTTCGCTAGTTTGAGAACCACTCATTGATTCCAAAGTTCTTTTATGAGAACTTGATTTTTCCTTATCTTTATAAGGAAAAATATTTTCGACAAATACTGCATTCCTAGATTCAATAATCATACCTTCGTTTATATGAGGAATTGTTAATTTATGCACCAAGAAATAATAAGCGCTTCTATTGTGTGCATATTTGATAAATATGTAATCAACGGTATTGGGCCCTATTTTTAGTTGTTTTAGATTAAGTACTTCCACCTTAACCAAGCACCATTACATTTTGACATATTTGTTGGAAGGTTTGTCGCCTTTCCATAATTCATAAGGGGTTTCATTTTTCCCTTTGTGGGAAGTTTTGTTCAAAATGTGGTTAGCTAAAAGAATAACTTCCCTTCACATGTTCTGAGGTAACCTAGAGTTAATCAACATAGCATTCATCATTTTCTTAAAAGTTCAATTTTTTATTTCAAAACCTCTATTTAATTGAGGTGAGTAAAGAGCCGTCGTCTGATGAATAAAGTTAGAATTTGTGCAGAATTCTTCAAATAGTGTTCTATACTCACCACCTCTATCACTTTTGATAGCTTTAGTTTGTTTGCTAAGTTGATTTTCAACCTCATTGTTAAAACACTTGAATGCTTCTAGTGCTTCATCTTTGCTTTGTAAAAGAAATACATAGCAAAATTTTGTGCAATCATCGATAAAGGTAATAAAATACTTTTTCCCACCTCCAGTTTGCATAAACTTCAAGTCACAGATATCACTGTGAATTAATTCTAAAGGTTGTTGTGCTCCTTTCAGTTGAATGAAAAGGAGCCATTTTGGCTTCAACACATATTTCACACTCATGAGTTGTGTCAATTTGAAATGGAGGCAACAATCCCAAATTTACTATTCTATGCAAAGGGTTGAAATTAATATGTCCTAATCTAACATGTCATAAATCACAACACTCAATCAAGTAAGTAAAGCCAAAGGCTTTTTTTTCACTTGAACATTTCTTATTACAAGCATTACATTAAATTTACATAGCCCATTCTGAATGCAACCTCTACCTAGAAAAAGGCCATTCTTATCTCAAAGTTGTCTAATTCAAATACAAATTTAAAACTATTTTTCACTAACAAAGAACCGAACACTAAGTTTTGGCGAATGTCTAGCCCATGTAAAACTTCATTCAATGTCAGCTCTTTTCAAGAAATCATCTTCAGAACCACCTCACCCATTCCAACAATGTTAGATGTTGCCAAGTTTCCCATATATAGTTTTCTTACAGTGATAGGAGCATAGAATGTAAACAATGACTTCTCAGAACAAATGTGCTATGGTACCAATGTCAATCCACCACTCTCTCAGATTATCAACAATGTCGGCTTCAAAAACAACTGTTGAGAGATTCATTTCAAATAAGTCCAGTGTTACGAACTTTTCCTCAGTTATATGGGCTTGATACTACAAGAAAAAATGCTTTTTACTATGATATTTTTTACTTTACTAAAAGCAATAGAGTAAAAGAAGACCATTGGCTATGATGTTTCTATTGTAGTATAAAATTTCAAATGTGTGTTAAAACTCATATAAAATACTATGCTTCATCTTATCGTAGTAAAAGATATATTTGTTTATTGTAATTTTTACATGTGGTGAATAATATATAACATTGACTATAATTTTTTACATAAATTGTGGCAAAAAAATGATAATTTACTACACTTTTTCATTAGTGATGTAAAAACAATGACACTTATGAAAGTTTGGTAGCAAAAATTAAGATCTTAAATGAAAATTTTTCACCAAGAAAAAAAAGGTAAAATATATTGAAAGCTATGTTTAATCAATAATATTTAATCTAAAAAAAATTGCTTTCAATTTTTATTACTAAGAAATTATTTAATTAATTAATTGAATTCTACATTAACAAATAAACCATCCAAAAAAATTCGTAATTACTCATGGTTTAAATTAATAAAATTAGAGGTAAAATAAAAAAATTACTGCAATTGTTATTAAAAAAATATTTGATTAGTCAATCAGATACTTAATTTAGTTAGTTAGCAAAGTCCTTCAAAATAGTGGGAAAATCCAAGTTTGGAGGTAAAATAAAAATTTGCCATTACGAAGTTTTACTATCAAAAACTTGATTAATTAATCAAATATATTTGAATTAGCTAATTAGCAACAAAGTGGCCACCGGCCTAATGGCATCATCTTCACATACACAAGTATAAGGTTAAGAGTTCGAATCTTAATGAACTCATG
>JACGDI010005286.1:2150409-2168320 GCA_014898725.1 Jacaranda copaia | reverse complement strand
GCCAAAAGCCTTAATATAATTTATTTTTACTATATTTAATTATTGTGAGAAATTATTTAAATATTTACTACATTCTTCGAAGTGTGGTAATTAACTACTACAAGTGTAAGGTTAAGAGTTCAAATATTAATGAACTCATGGTATATGTGTGTATAAATAAAAATAGTAGCTAATTAGTCAAAAGCCCCAAAAATAATTTTATTTTACTACATTTAATTGTGGTGAGAAATTATTTGAATATTTGCTACATTCTTTAGAGTGTGGTAATTAACTACTATATACTACAATTTTTAAATTGTGACGTAAAATAGTAATGTATTTGATAGTTTTTTTTACCACACATTAAATTTGTAATAATTGAAGACAATTTCATAGCAAAAGACAATTATCATAGTTGAAAAAGTGTAGCTAAGCTTTTATCTCTCTTGTAATGTCTACAACTAGAAAAAGTGTAGCATAAGTGTAATTAATAACTTTTTATTACACTTAATTACTATTTACTATACATATTTAACTGTAATAAAAAGCATAATTTTTTGTAGTGTGATTCTGTTTGTTCTTCTTAGGAAGTTGACCGTCTTTAGCCTCGTGGTTTAGCTTTCCACAATTATAGCAATTCCTTTGGATTCTCATAGGCTTCTTGCCTTTATTATTTAGGCTAACCCCTTGACGCTATCTCTTTTTGCTTGCATTTGAACTTAGTTCAACCATATTAGCTCTAGTTTCCATTTTGATTTTGCTTGTCTTAACATCATCCAATTGTCCTTGTCAGTCCTTAGTTTGGCAATCAAATTTTCAAGATCCATCTCCTTGTATTTGAGATAGTTCTTGAAATCCTTCCATGATGATAGTAGCTTTTCAATCATTGCAGCTACTTGAAAGGACTCCCTTAAAATCATATTTTCAACATGAATTTCATGCAAAATAATCTTCAATTCTTGGACTTGGCTCATGATGGGTTTGGAATCCACCATCTTATAGTTCAGAAATTTGTTCACCCCAAATTTCTTCAAACTGGCATCCTCATTTCGGTAATTCTTATCAAGTGATACCCACAACTCTTTAGCTGTCTTAATAGGAGTATAGATGTTGTACAAGGAATCAACCAATCTATTTAGGATGTAGTCTCGGCATAGGAAATCACTTTAATTCCAGGCATCAAAAGTTGCCCCTTTTTGGACATCAATATCCTCCTCAAGTACAATAAGAGCATTTTCTTTCAAGAATCTAATAAGACTCAAGGTCAAAAAGGTAGAATAGCATTTTTAGCTGCAACCTCTTAAGGTCGATCCCAGTGAATTTTTCAATCTCTCTCCATGAGCAGGAACAAGTGCAGGAATTGATGTAGTAACAGAAGTAGTAGTGGCGATTGGAGGAACAGAAATCTAGTTTGATGCCATAATCACAAAAATAGTAATTTGTCTTAAAATTTTTATTCCAGTTGTAGAAATATATGATCAATAGGTAGTCAAAGCGAGGCTGGAAGTCTCTATCTTTAAGACAAATTAACCCTGCACTGGTGCTAACTGCAAACTGACTATTGTCTCCTGAGATAAAATGACTATGTCAAACAATAGCAACACTACAAACCATTTAATCTTTTGACACATGCGTATTGGAACTGTCTTTTATGTTTACTAGACACTGCAATGCTATATGAAAATGCTTGTATGGAATGATGTAGATTTAGGACTATTTAAAGGGCCAAAGGTGCAACTGACAACCATTTTTCCAATGCAAAAAGTCTACTCAAGCACAAGTATCAATTTGATTGAAGGCTCGGTTCAATTAGCCCAAGCCCAAGCCAAGCTGAACAGGTAGGTGGCGACGGTGCTTGTGTGCGTTGCTTGGATTGAACCTACCATCATGTCAGTCATTTTCCCTCTAAACACTTGTGGTGTCCACAAGAGACCCATCTTTGACCTCTGCTCTTTAGTTAGTCCATCTTTTACTCATATTTTTATGTGGGTTAGAGTTTATTTTTTGCCAACCCATTGGCTTCTTTACTAGTCTTCTTAATCAATCATCAAGTAGCTCACTTTGACTAATAATTTCTCAATCATTTGAAATTGGTCTTGATCAATTAATCACATTGTCAGTATCTATCTACGACTTAATTTATGACAATCACCAATGTTTTAAAAATTAATACTTTGATCTCATTTAGAAATTTGGTCAAAAAAGACCAATTTCCAACGAAAACTCAATCTCAAAAAAGGAAAGTTTACTATTAAGCTCAGCTTACATTCTAAACTAACATACTCAAAATGAATTGAGACTGACTTTAGATTCGTCATTTTGTATCTAAAACGTGAGAAAAAAATTGCGTACCAAATTCAATTCACAGTGTTCAAATTTGGATATTACAGCACTATCGAAAAAGGAGGGATTTTAATTTTTAACCGACAAATTCCAATTTATTCATCTTTACACACTTTTTAGTTATACACTAACTCAAATTATTTCAGGGGGTTTTCACTTTATTCGATATGATGAGAGTTTGGATGATCGTTTGAGATGATAAGAAAAATTGTGATAATTAATTTTTGATTAATTACGTGTTGTAAGTTGTTTAACTAGATAGACAAATTCTAAAAAATCAAGTATAAGAATAATTTTGATACTTTAATAAAAATTAAGGGATAATATAATATTTTTAATTAATTGTTACATCACAGTTCTTAGATTGAATTTCTTATCCAACATTTTTTTCCCAGGAACCTTTATCGCTACCAAAAAAGAACTTAATTATCCCTAACATATAAAATCAAAATATATCCTACAAAGTAAATATATTCTAACTTGATTAAATATTGTAATATGTGTTGGTCACCATGTCCCAACAATGCAACAAAATCAGGATTTAAAATTGATCTCTTTTGATCTAATGATGGGATTAGAACCATCAGATGAAACAAACTCCAAAATCAATTTTAATTTGCCCCCGAATGAATGATAGATCAATATCTTGGTCAGTAATATCTTTTGAGCTCATTTGTTTGATATGTTTGGATTAGGTCTGGTACGCATGATTAGGACAAGTGGTGAATTATTGTCTATCCTATCTAATATTTGGTTGCATATTTTAAATAACTTGATATCCGACTTTGATTGTTTGTTTGATATGATTATCACATTTAGCAAACTATAATTTATTTACAACTTAGGTTGGAAAACATATCACGCCCCAAGGCCTTGATACACAAGCCAAGCCTGGTGGCCTTAAATGCATGCCGGGCTCTAACTATATCAAGGGCTTTTAAACATGAACCAAACATTAAAAATTGAATTGAATTATGTATGTATGTATATATATATATATATCATGCAATATCAAAACAAGCAAACGAGCTCTTTGTGGTTTAGTGGAATTTATTCTTACTGAAGAAACAAAATCCATCAATCTTGTTCAGAATGGAGGATTGGTGAATAATACCATAAATTATATTTTTGTTGTTTGGAGGATAATAAGGAATATTATTATATTCTTAGAGAGGAATTGTTGATTCTCTTTGTTGCCTTCAAATTTTTGCAGCTTAGAGGCGGTGGAATTACATATATGGTGTTCCTCCTCGGTCCTTTGGTCCGTAACAAGCTGCTTATCCTCTGCACTAGGAGGATATTTTGGACTCAAAAGTTAATACTGTATCCTTTGGGAAGTTTCGGGCTAATTCTAAATTTGGTCCTTTCGATTCTCTTTCTTTGTAGTCTTAACCTTCGATTTGAGGACTTTATCCTCAACTGTCATTTCATTTTGTGTGCCGACTAAGGCTATTGTCTGATGTGGATGTGGACTTGCCTTGCGCCTTACACATGAGATTGAACATCTTTTCTAGTTATGAGTATGGTCCGACGTGAACTTTTAATCCGAAGATGGCTTTCATAGCTTCATTTGGTTTGGTATTGGTATTGGTATTGGCGGTTATTGAGGCAGATCTCATTTTTTTCAGTGACTATGGACCATTTTCAAAATCCTTTCTCGTGACTCAAATACTCCAACTCTCCTCCCACCAAGTCAATCTAAAGTTTTCAATAAGAGTTGAAAAATAATTTTGTGATTCTTTACATTATTAGCTTTTGGAAATATCAATTGAAAATTAGTGTTGTCATATGATTATTTTAATTGAAATGATTAATTTGAAATATATATATATATATATATTATTTTAGAAAATGAAATCTTTTTTTTCTTTGGGACATACCAAAAGAAAAAAGGTAAAAAAAAAAAAAAAAAAAGGGCAACAAATTGAGATTGAGGGAGTATAAATTTTGCTATTTACCTTGAATGGACTTATTTAGTTGGGGGTGAGTTTAGCTAAAATTTTGGATAATGAATTATGCAAGAATCTACTTCACCATAATGGATTTTGCAAAAATTAGTTTCACGATAATTAATTCTATGAAACTGGGATTAGCCAAAATTTTCAAATTTTCCGATTTTACCCAAAAATAATTATAACTTAATTTTTTAAGGCCAAGTTTGGTTGGAGGGATTTGATGGGAGGGAGAGAAAATAATCTCACTCAGTCCCACGTCTGGCTTGCAAAATTATATACCCACAGCCCCATGATTAACTATTGGGCCCGTGCATATAAATTGAAAAATGTGGAATTGTTAAACCCTTCGACACCCCTCGGATAACTGGATCTTGATCCATAATAATTCATTTGTAGGGAAAAAGTCTTATTTGCCCTTAAAAAATATCTTATGCCTCCCACACAAAAACGCAGACACAAGTTGCCAGATAAATGCAAGGAATCAATTCCTTGATACAATTTTTCATGTAGAAATTTTTTTGCCTTTCTTTTTTTTTGGTTTTTTTGCTTTTTTTTTTCCAATTTGTAAAAAATATTAAATCAATAAAAATTTATTTTTAGATTATATAGTGCATTTAGACGTTTGAAAACTACATTTTCTTTGTCTCTAGTTTTTTTTTGAGAAATTAATTTACTATAAATAATTTCATATTTTAAAATTATGAAACTATTTTTGAATAGTTATGTGACGAAAAATTATTCTAAAATTAAATATTTTTTATTACTATCTCGGATAATTATATAAAATTATTTGAAAATTATGAAAAATAATTGTGGATTATGAGAACACATTATAGACTAACAATCAATAATGGTAGAAATTTATAAAAATAAATTATAAATTAATAATTTTGAAAATAATAAGTAATAACTTGTTTATTTTAAATTAGTAATTTAAGACCTCCCACAAAATGAAGTATATATTATAATTTTATGATATGAAATTAATTATTATGAACTCACATTACAAATTAAGCTAAAGAATTGCTTGTCTTTTTTTAAGCTAAAGGTCATTTCATAAAACAATCAAATGGTAAGGATTATTATACCATTAACCGAACAACAATCATATGGGAAACTTTTTCAAACAATCATGCAAATCGAAGAATACTATAATAATTAATAATCCTACAACTTATCACGAAATAACTTATCATGAAATAAATTTAAAATTCAACAAAACTTGCCCTAAGTATATCTACAAATCTAACAAACACCCCTCTTATGACCACAGCAGAAGTCCAAAACTGATTTTTGGAGTCCAAACTAACCCAGAGCCCATGATTGGAATCTTGAAACAATCGTAGTGAAAAATAATTTAAGAGAAATAGTTTCATCCTTCTGGTTCCAAAGGGAAAACAAAAAATTAAGGAAATACTTCCTTCTTTTTCTTTTCTTTTCTTTTCTTTTTTTTACTTTAGAGAAATTTAAGAGTTTATACATTTATTTTTATATCAAAATTATTCGTGTGCATATGTTACTTATCCACATTCTTATATTCGTAATTGTAGAGCCCTATGATGACTTTTATAGTTTCGTTGACATAACTAAGGTAGTAAAATGATCGAAGAAAATTAATGTAACTTTCTTTTATAATAGCAATCCGAGAGCCAAATATAACTTGTAACAATCTTTTCTTTGTTTTGTTTTGTTAAGTGAAACGTGACTTGTAGCAATTTTTTGTTAAGGATTCACATAATTCTCTTTGTTTGCTTCGCTTAATTAGACGTGATGCATACTTAATCAAACCTCTTTTAATGTTTGTTGCAATTGATATAAGCTTTTGATAAATTATAGGCCCAACATTATTGATTGTTGCTTTTGAAAAATGGATCAAGGGGGGCAATGCTTAATTAGATTTGATAAGAATTATAAAGATCTAATAAAGCCTATTTTTTTTTATCTTATTTTCAATTAAACCGTGTTTCTAAGAATGGGGAAGAATGAAAAAATTGCCAAAAACTTATTAAAAAGTATAAATGATATAATAGTAAACTTAGATATTATATTTCAATTTATTTATATACTAATCATACCAACCAAACATAAAATTAAAATATTCTATCCTAATGGGCTTAAAATGTATATATTTGCTTATATGTCACTTCTAATCACATCATTCCAAACAAACGAGTAGAACATTAAACAGAGCAAGCATCTTTACCGAAAATCCTAGGGTTATTTGGATATATTTTGAGTATTTTAGAAAAAATATCTTCAGAGAATGCGTTTTGATAGTCGGATTGGGGAATGTGGTATTTGTTTTGTTATTGTTTTAGGGAATATTTAAAAATATTTTGAAAGAAAATAATTTATTTGAAAATATTAGTTGTGATGTCAGTCCAATTTTTGTTAAGTTAGTGGAGTAAAAGTAAATTATATATATATATATATATGTATGTAACAATTGATTTGTCATATGTATGTGTAGTTATAATTGGTATGGGAAGGATCCTCTGGAGAAAGAGAATACTATTTTGACAGTGGCACCAAGGAATGCAAGTGCTTGTTTGAAAATGTTTTAGAAGTCAGAGTTTATCTTAAAGAGCCATAAGCAAATAAAACTTTAACATTATAATTGCATTTTCGTCTAAACTCCAAATCAATGGAGCAACTTTATCTCTTCTTTGAACTAGCAATAAAGTCTTACTCATTTTCTAGAAATTTAGCAAAGTCCTCCTTTCAAAGTTTTGAGTTGTTCCTTAAGTTGTAGTCTAGCTTTATTTTATGTTTGATCCCAGACCTGCCCAACTCTATGAATTATGAAACTACTACATCTGCAACTTCACGAAATAACAAAAACATCAACATTGCCTTCAAATCATTGGCACATGTGGTTAAGTCTAGAGCTTAATCTATCTGTATTTACCTTCAATTGGCTATAGAGATACGCGGAGCGTACGTGAAGAACAAGCACCACTCGACGAAAATGAACTTTCAAATGGCCCAACATTGAAGAGACAAATGAATTGTATAAAACTTGTGATTAATATTATCAAGAATTGCTTGACGCCAAGCGCCAGTGTTTTACATTTGGAATATGGAGTCTCCTTCGACTAAGTGTAAACCTAGTAATAGTATTCAAGTGAGTGTAATCCTAGTACAGCAGCATATTGACTACAAAATATATGCAGCTGCGTAAATCACCCCTTTCATTTCCCTTTTTGACACCAACTTTAGTGTACTTCACTTTTTGAGGTTTCATAAATAATCTAGGATGATGGGAATGGAGCACAGCAGGAAGATATATCAATGCCGGCTACCTCCATAGCATTGCACACCCATTGGGGGACATCTCCATTTGGAAACTACAAAATCAGCACAAAAAATTCATGAACTTGCAACAAATTCCATGTTCATACTTCATTGAATAGCTATAGAAAGAATGACAGCATTACAGATTTCCCTAAATTGAGACCATTGTCAAAAAACTTTGAATTTTCCCAAGTTGAGACAGTCGTGAAACAAGAAAGGAATCAAACTTAATTCTCCAGTATTTTTTTTACGACACATAGGATGCATAAGAGAACATTCCAAAAAAAGTACCATTTTTTGCAGAAACTCACAGACAAACCTGGGAAAACAAAGGCAAAGAGGAGTAAATATACTGTAGGTAAATAACATAACAGAAGAAGCACAATCAGTGACGGGGCAGTATAAATTTCCCCCAAATAGAATGATGAGTCAAATAAAAACTGATATTAGCCAAAAAGAATTTAAAATATATGCAGAACTATGTCAAAACCACCCCAGAAGATTTAATATGCAACGCTACACATTAACATACTCTGGAAACCAGCCTTCAATAATTGATGAGTGTAAATCCCTGCTAAGCTGCAAGAGGAAAATGGAAGTTAATCTGCTGAGAAGAAAAGGATCGGAAGATTTCCCCACAAATGTAAAGCCAGGAGTTCTCAATAGAAAATCATGTACAGCATACCTTCATCATGTAGAACAAATTGTGATAAGATAGAAGTTGAGATCCCATTGCATCTTTAGTGACAAGGCAGTGAATATATGCTCTCGAGTAATTTTTACACACCTGTAACAACATGCTAAAATAAGAAAATCTAAACTAGATAATATTTATTAATAATGATTACAGAAACAAGTGGACCATACCATGCATTCACATGATGGATCGATTGGGCGAGTATCATCAGCCATCGCCTGGTTTTTAAGTTTTAAAACTCCCTGCACAAGAGTATAGACATTTAGTGTCAATCACATGAGCAAGCATAAATCTGTTACAGAATTCACCTTAAAGTAAGTTATCATTACTCAAATATGATTGTTTCTTTAAACTATATGAGCAAAGACTTCTCATGATCAACTTGATCGAATTGTATAGTGCAACCCATTATAAACATTAACTGAGAATTGCAAATTCTAGTTCTCAAGAATGGGACAACCCTACACGCATTGTCGAAGCAGCAGCTGTGCAGATACTTCCTCAAAGGGACCAAGCATAAGAATAAAAAGGTTTAGATCCACAACATGGTCTAGAAATGCTTCTCTTCGAAAGTACAAGTGGTGCAGCAAGAGGTATAGATAAGCGCTACACAGATTAGGTTCCAACTTCTTAACCTATTATTAGTCATTAATAAAAGCCCTAAGGTTTTTCCCACGTCAATTTGGAACCATCATGGAACCCATAATGTCAAAAAGACTTTGGCATCTTTTGTGGGATCAAGTTCATTTCTTTTGTGTCAGAAAGGAAGTAGCTCACTGGCAAACCAAAAGTAAGTATTACCCACAAAACTATCCGTATTACTCTCTTCTTCTTCAAGTTTGAGGGACCTCACCAATCTCATTTCTGATCACCAATTTGAGATATGGTACCATGTTATAAATTAAAAACTCGGAAGAGAACATGTGAGATCCAAAGGGATCTCTACTAGGCATGGGAGAGTTAATCCTTATCAAACTCTACATTTTTATATTCATTTTTTAAAATGCCTTTCAAAGAATTTGCTACAAAATTTCTAGTTTTCTTAAAAATTGGACAACACAAACTACATGAACTTTCACCAGCACATTGCAATTGAAAGCAAGAGGACTTAACGATTGAGGACCTCCTGCAGCTTCATTAATTTGCTTCCACCAAACTATAGTTCAATACACAAAATTCTTTGTGAATAATCAACACTGCAAAGCCCTAGCTCAAAAATTTCCTGATTTACATTACTAATTGAACTTAAAACAAAAATCGTCAAGTCCTCTTTAATGAATTATCTAATATAAAATATCTAGCAAAAAATTTCACTGTCAATTTTTTAAGACTAGTATCTAAGAAAATCACTTCAATATACTTTTTTATTAGACTATGGACTAAAAGCTAAGCAATCATACATGCTCAATCCATTAAGCACAAAAATCTGTGTCACTATTTATAGTCACTGATTTGGCATCATTGACTGACAAATCAAAATCATTCGCTTAGTGAAAAATTATGCACATATCCATCAGATCTAAGACTAACTAATAAAACCACATCGACATTGATCACTCTATATGGAGTCGGTGTTCTACAAACGGCCACATCTTAATACATGTAGTTACATAACATGTACTCGTCTATTTAACATCACCATCTTGATGATGGAGAATTATTATCTCCATATGGCAGCACGACAAGTGCAAACTTTTTGATCGCTAATCACACTAATCCTGGAATAAATTTTGGTCCACAGAGAACCAAAACATCTTAACTCCCTGCTTTTGATTCATTAATAATCAGTGTGATCCTTTTCCAATGGCAACTTTAAGATCACATCATATATTCATAAATTACCTAAAAGTCATCATACTTGAATGAACAAAACATGAAATTCTAACATATTTGTTATTTGAGAATTTGATATTGAGGAATAAATTCAAATAGTAATTGGGCCAAACACTAGACACACAAACACAAGCATGGAATGCCAGACCTTTCACTTATACATGGACCGTTGATGTTTTGAACGAAATGCATGTGCCCAACATGTAAACATTAAAGTAATAGACCACTGCTTTCCAAATTTTTTTTCTGTTACTGCATCGGTCTTACATTATTCCACCATGTCTTCAAGTTATATTTTGTTTTTTTGATCATCCAGATTCATTGTCTCTAGATCTCATCAATTTATCTGGATGCCAAAAGCAAGAAATGATACCTCAGGCACAAGAGCCGTCCCAAAGCGAGCAGTACGTGTAGGATAGACACAATCATACATATCAGCACCCAATGCACTGCAAACTACAATATCCAGAGGATAGCCAACACCCTGGAGTATTAATAGCCAAGAAATATAAAACATCAGAAATTGCAACAGATATGAAAAAAATATTGCGGATGTCATAACAAAGCAAGGTGTACCATGACATATCGTGGTTTATTCTCAGGTAATGCAGCTGTGCACTGGGCAACAACACGCCAGAATGAATCTTTATCTTCACCTCCTGCAAGACCACCAATAGCATAGCTGTCACAAGAATAAATTTAGTTATTTCAGACAGTTCAAGAAACATAATGCTGGCTCTTTCATATTGAGTAGTCATTTCTCTGCTGGATTGTGACAACACCCAAGGAAAAGTACAATGTCAATCGAAGTACAGGAAAGCTTTTCTATAAAAGCAGAGGGTGAGGGCAGTGCGAAGGATTACAGAGGTTGTGGAGGTGGTGGGGAATGTGGCAATGAAGAGAGGTGGAGTATAGACTTGATAGAGACAAGGGAGGAGATTATCTAGGCTTGGACAGGGATGGAGGAGAAAGGTAACATGTGAAATTTTTACAGTTTTTAGTCTAAATATGATAAAATCAAATTGATTAACTCTTATAGTTCAGCATACATATGAAAATTGGGAATTTGATGGTGCAACTCAAATGTGTTACTTTTTCCAATGAAGAATAAGTAACATGTTATTTTTAGCTTGAAACTGCTTGTGAAGGGGAAAAAATGAGGAAAAATAGGTTGCACTACTCACTTTTAGGTCTGACCAAATAGAAACTACATTAATAAAAGGATCATATTTCATCATTATACCTTTATGGTTGTTGGATTATCACTCTTGAGGAAAGAACATATAGGAGGTTCACATATGTGCTCATTGTTGAAAATTAAATCTTTAATTCAACTAGCACCAACACTGTCAAGGATTAAAATTAATATTTTGCATGATATAATTATAACAGTGTGAGGGGGTATATATACATACCCAGGCAAATCACGTTCCACTAAACCTTTGACACATACATCCCTGTCAGCAATTAATTGCACAGGAGAAATCATAAGAAAGGTAAAAGTATACAAATGCCTAAACAATTGAAAAAAGAAAGAAAAAGAAAAGTGAAGAGATTATAATTCTAGTCTACCTTAAGACTGGATCTAAGCCACCTTGCACAATTCCAAATAAATTCTGATCATGGGGCCTCTTGTGTGCTGTGTAGACAATAAAATTGTTATTAGTGGTATTCAGAATTATTTGACAGAAACGCAGCAATCGAACTATAAGTTGATTTACCCAGATTCTTTCATTTTTACTTGTTTAATTTTGGAGAACAAGTAAACAAGACAAACCCAAGAATCATATAAAATGTTATAATATCAATCAAAAATTGCATGCATGTATTACAGGACAATTACCTGCTATGCACCTATCTATCCAACGAAGAGTACGATACATAGCTTCTTCAATCCGTGGACCTGTGATAGTGGTCTTCACGACATCATCAAGGGCCATAATAATATCAGCTCCTATTCGGTTCTGCAAACAATAAAGAGAAACTACATGAGCCAAGAAGATTCCCAGAGGCCAATGAAATAACAAAACAAGATGCAAGTGAAACAATGTGGATAACTTAAAAGTTCATATTTAAGAAAGAAAATGATCAGTAATAAAAGCACAAGCGTGTCTCAGAAAAGAGTCGTCAAAGAAACTGAAGAAAAAGAAACAAAGAATCACATGAATGGATCAAAAAAAGCATTGCATATATCCTGCAGCCACAAGAAGCCAGAAAATACCACCCAGACTGCTCATTGTCCCAGTTTATCAGACTCGGTGGCATTATGAAGTTTATATGAAGACTATGATAACTATAGTTTCATGAGACCTGGAAGGCAGAAGCTATCTCGTTTGTTGAAGATGAGCAAAATTATTAACTAGTAAATGAATAATATGGGATACAAGAGTGACTTCCCGTATTTGATCTTCAGACATCTAAATATTCCATTTGCAGTCTTATGATCTGGTAGTTAATCAGAATTTCAGCAATTTTTCTTTTGCTTTAAGCTATGCAATAAAATTCAAAACCTAAGAAGTAGCATGAAAATAGGTCTGATCCCTAGCATTTCTCCTTTGATACTATTTTCTGTTGCTCAGCTTTCAGCAATTCAAATTTCATTAGGTTCTAAAAAATCTTTCTTGTTTATATGAGGTCTCTGATATCTAGATTTTTACTATCCAAAATCATTAATGTTATAAAGTCCTAATGCTGCTCTCTTTTTTGGATCTTTATTGCCTTCTCTACATCTTTCTCTTGGTTTTTTCCATGATCTTGGAATATGCACCACTATTTATCATATACCAAAATCAAACAATTTTAGTTGTCAATAGGACAATCTAAAGATTGATGAGCAAATTAACAATGTGGAAGATAGAGAAAACACCTATGGGCGCTTGCAAAATTCAAAAAAATTAAAATTAAAATTAAAAATAAAACAAAAAAACTACTAGTTGGCATTGAGGTGGCATCCTGCATCATGGATCATGATGCACTTACTGGCTAGACAAGAAAGGAGGTGTTTGATGGGCAATAATGCAAGGACATGGACATGGGGATGCGACAGTTCTTGAAAAATCTTAGAATACATATGTACAAACATATATACATGGGATAATTACAACAACTACCCCTCAGGTTTGAGAAATTACAAAAACTCCCCTCCAGAATTCAGTCATTTAAAAATTGTGACGGAACACATTAAAAGAAGGTTTTACCCTTTAGTTATTTCATTAAAAAATAATAAAAAAAGGAACTAAATATCTGTCAAATAAAAAGACAACAATGCCCTCCATGGAAAATAAAGAGAAAAGAAGGCAGAGGAACGGGTTTTCACGCATAAACCCGCTCCTTCTGCCTTCCCCAAAACGCTTCAGCCCTTTCGTTGCATGAAGGTTTACCATCATGGGGAGCCTACTAGAATCTTTGTTTGCTAGCAGCGTGACGAACACCAAGCACCGTGATTCTTGAATATTGTTCTTATCAGGTTTCAGTGTGAAGGGAACAAGTGAAATGGGTGGTAAAGGTAACTATCAATCTGATTTGTCACTTTTTTTTTTTGTCTATTTTGTTTTGAATCTTCATATATCATGTAAAAATCAGTTCTTTTTGCATTATTGCTGTGATTTATATGCCTAGGGTTTTGTAAGAATGCAATATGATAGGATTTTGTTTTAAATATGAATTTGGTATGATGATTTGATGAATATGGGTGGTTATTTTGTTTGATTAGACTACATTTACAAAAACCCAAAATTTGGGACTATAAAAATCTTATTTTACAGTTTTTTTGTTGGAGTTTTACGTTTCATTTGATATGTTTTTTATTGTATTAGGCTATTAAACCCTAGTTTATGGATGTTTAAGAGTTTGAAACCCTAGCCATGACTTGATTTTTTTTCCCCTTATTTACAAGTTTGAAGAAAACATTTGACATTCTTGTGCACTTTGAGGGGACAATGGGTTTGCACAAAAACATCTCTCCTAGTAGGTACAAATTTCTTAATTTGAGGGTAGATATTGAGGGGCTTGCATTGAGCCACGTTGATGGGATTGAAAAAATGGACTTGGTTTATTCCACAATTGTGAAAAGCGCACAGAACGCTATCGCGCGACACAACGCGAAGCGCACCCTCTGTGCTTCGTGCTCTGCACGCTATCGCGCTGTAGCACAACACAGCGAAGCGCACCCGACTTCAAAGGCTTTTGTTAAAAATAAAAAAAAAAGGGTGAAACACGACTTGAAGAAGCAGTAAAGAAAAAAGGAGACAAAATCCTTGCCCAACCTCTCCAGACCCCAGAAACTTTCTGCCTCTCCCGCGCGACTCCAGAAACTTTCTGCCCTCCCCCTGCGAACAAAATTCTGCCTTTCTCAGCTCCTGCCAGCAGCATCAACATCACGGACTCTTCTTTGGCGGCTTCTCCAACAGCTTCTCCGGCATCCTCACTAGGTAATTTCTATTCTTTTCACTTTTTTTTTTCTCCTTTTCTTTCATTTCCCTTCTCACTTCTGACTTCTCCCAGTTTATTTGTTTGGTTTTTTTTTCTTCTTAAGTTCTCATATTCTTTTATTCTCTAATTTTGAAGTTAAAATAAGCAAAAACCTATTCCCAGTTGTTGGGCATTCTTGAAAATGTATGTTAGGGATTTAGGGCTTAGGCTAAAATGATTTTTTTTCCTCCTATCATTTTAGTTTACTTATGGGGTTATTGTTCTTTTTATTATTTCATTTCGTTATTATTATTTGTTAATTATTATATTTAAATGTTGAATTTTAATTATTTTGTTCAAATATTGAATTTAGTTTATTTTTTGTTTTCTAGTAACAAAAAATGGAGAATTCTGAGGCTTTAGATAAGAGTAGAAAGGATCCCGGGTGGAATCATGATGTATTGGTAAATCCAAATAAAACCAGTGATAGGAATAAAAACAATTACTACTCCAAAATCACAAAAGGAGGGATTTCTCGACTTAAAAGAACATCTTATTGGGGTATTCAGAAATGCAACAGTTTGTAAATAAGTTCTTGAGTTTGTGAAGATTGAATTGAGAGAGTTTATGGAAGCAAAGAAACAAGCAAAAGCAGCCATGGATTCAATTCCTCACTTTGATGATAGTGATGATGTAGAACATGGAGAAGAACATGAACAATTACGAGGAAAGAGACCTATATCTACCTTAGAATCCTCAATTCAATCAACAGCTCAACAAAAAAAAAAATCCAAACAAATGGGGCCAATCAATTGGTATTTCAAGAAGGATGCCGAAACAATAAAAATGAAGCATCCAGGCGAGGCAAAAGCACAATATGTCAATACTCAAAAGAGATTGCAGGATGATGCGGTTCAAAATTTTGCCTAGTGGATGTATGATGCTAGGATACCATTCAATACAGTTAAATACGATAGTTTTGGGCCTATAATTGAAGCAGTTGGACAATATAATGCTGGCATGAAACCTCCAACATACCATGAGATGAGGGTAACCAGTTTAAAAAAGGAGGTGGAACACACTAAAATGCTTTTAAAAGGGCAGGCGAAAGACAAAGAAAGATCTAGTTGTAGTCTAATGGCAAACGAGTGGAGAAATAAAAAAGGAAGATCAATCATTAATTTTTTGATGAATACTCCTAGAGGAAGCATGTTCTTAGAGTCAGTTGATGCATCGGGCTACTCTCATACGACTGAAAAAATGTTTGAGTTATTTGACAAATTTGTACAACGTGTTGGAGAGAAAAATGTTGTTCAAGTTGTCACCAATAGTGCAAGTTCGAATGTTGTAGGCGGGAAGATGTTGATGGAGAAATATCAACACTTGTATTGGTCCCCATGTGCGGCACATTGTTTGGATTTAATGTTTGAAGATATTTTCAAAATGCCAAAATTGAAGAGGAACTTGAATGGGCAATCAGTGTCAAAGGCTACATCTATAATAAAACTCAAGTCTTGAACATGATGAGAGAGTTCGCCGGTCAAAAAGACATGATTCGGCCAGCAAAAACTCACTTTGCCACTGCTTTTTTGACTTTGAAAAGCTTCCATAAACACAAGTTGAGTTTGAAAAAGATGTTCACTTCTGAAGAGTGAAACAAAAGTAAGTTTGCAAAAGAACAAGAAGGTAAACAAGTGCAAAAAATCATAATATTGCCTTCTTTTTGGAATACCATTGTTTATTGCATGAAATTTGGTGGGCCCTTGATTGAGGTTCTTCGGTTGGTAGATGGTGAGAAGAAACCTCCCATGGCCTATATTTATGAGACGATGGACAAATGTACGAAGAAAATTGCAATTGTTTTTGAGAAGAATGAGACAAAATAAAAAGAAGTTTTTCATAAAAGATGGAATTGTCAGCTCCATCAGTCCTTACATGCAACCGGCCATTTTTTGAAACCCGAATTTTTGTATAGCAATTCAAACATAGAACAAGATGCAGAAGTTACATCTGGTTTATATAATTACATAGAACGGTTGGAGCTAGAAATTTCAGTACAAGATGAAATTAACAAGGAGCTAACAATATACAAGAGAGTTAAAGGCAACTTTCAATCTACTATAGCAAAAAGGCAAAGAACACTACTAGTGCCAGGCAAACAATTATTTTATATAAATATCTTATTATGTTAATGGCTTAAACTTTATAATGTATATACATAAAAAATATTAGCTTTCTTTTAATTCCTTGTTTATTGTTAATTGATAGCTGAATGGTGGTCTTCCTTTGGAGCCTCAACACCAAATCCGCAAAAGTTGGCCATAAAAATTCTAAGCCTTACTTGTAGCTCTTCCGATTGTGAAAGAAATTGAAATGTTTTTGAGCATGTAAGTAATTTTTAACTAAGTTATGGCTTTATTTATTTTCAAATTAATTATATTAACTTATTATTCTACAGCTTCATTCAAAAAAAAAGAAATCGGTTGGAGCAACGCCGCTTAAATAACTTAGTGTTTATCAAGTATAATAGAGCTTTGTTGCGGAGATTTGACAATCATAATCACATTGATCCCATTATTTTGGAGAGTCACACATTGGATGAAAGCAATAATTGGTTGGTGGGGAGAATGCAAGAGGAAGATGAGGATGAACTTGTTTTTGGTGATGAAAATTTGACTTGGCGTGATGTTGCTGATGCTATAGGAGTTGATGAAGATACACATGGGTTTAGATCTCGAAGTTCTCGCTCTACGGTTCCAAGTTCGTCAAGAGGAAATACAGGCGGGTCATTAACTTCCAAAGCAATACCAAAAAAGAAAACATCAAGTTCATTTATGTCCAAAGTGCCACAAAATGAAGAGGAGGAATTTGACATCGATTGAAGTGATATGGAGGAGGAAAAAGAGAGGGATAATGAGGGCTATAAATCTCCCATTGGTGATGAGGATGATGATGAATAAAGTTGGGAAATTTTGGAGTTTAAAACTTGGAAGAATCAGAAACTTTAGTTGTTTATTTTTTAATTTGGTTGCTTATTGTGCATTGGTGCTTGATTTTGAATGATATTTTTGTATGAACTTGTTTGATGTATATTTACTTGTTGCACAAATTTACAAATTATCATTATTCTTATGATAATTTGATTGTTTATTCTTTACAATATGTGAAATATGTTGATATTTTAGGTACATAGTAGAAATATATACATATATATATGTGGTGCGCTTTATTTCAATAAAGCGCGCGCTATGCGCTGCTCTATGCGCTATAGCTCTAGGGAATCTTTGCACGTCGCTGCGCTTTGCGCTCTTGACAACTATGTTTTATTCATGTAGTATATATGATAGTGAAGATAGGATGGCTGTTGAAAATGATGATGATGTGGGTGCTATGTTTGATA
>JACGDI010005286.1:2104639-2150215 GCA_014898725.1 Jacaranda copaia | reverse complement strand
GCTGAAACTCTTCAGATGAAGACTTAATTGATGACTCATTGAAGGGTCGAACGAATAGGGATGAGTACGTAGTTCCTAAGAATCTAGAGGAGAAGATTAAGCTTGAAAAGGGAATGGTTTTTCCTGATGTGTATTCATTTAGAGAAGTACTTAGAGAGCATGCCATTAGAGAGGGGTTTGATTTGGTTAGGCTGAAAAATGAAAGAGTAGGGTGATAGCTAAATGTGGAGGGGATAGAGGTCCATGGAGAATTCATGCATCTATATTGCATGATTATGTAGCCTTTGAAATCAAGCTTTAGTTGGAGAACATACTTGTGTTAGGGTTGATAAGATTACGGAAGCTAATGCCAAGTGGATGTCGACAAAGCTGGTTGATGTTTTGAGGGAAAATCCAGAGATAAGGTATAGACGATTAAGAAACGAAATGAAAAAATATGGAGTAAGCCCACCTTACAAGCAGCTTTATAGAGCAAAACTTAAAGGCCAAGAATGTTATCGAGGGTAACCATGCACAATCCTACAGCATGTTACCTGCTTATGTAGAAATATGAAGCAAAGGAATGGTGGCAGTCTTGTGAAAATGCACTATCACTTAGATGGAGAAGGGGATGATGTGGACAACATTGTTGAGAGCACAAGTAGGACACCTTCTTTTAGAAAAATCTTCACAAGTTTAGCTACATTGAAGCAAAGTTATTCGAGTAGTTGGAGTCTATTCCTAGGATTTGACAGGTGTCATTTCAAAGGGCCTTTTGGTGGTGTGCTTTTAGTTGCAATTGATTTAGAAGGGAACAATGGGTTTTATCCTTTAGCTTTTGTTGTGGTTGAGACAAAAAGCAAGAACTCTTGGGGGTTCTTTTTCAAATGCTTAGAGGAATTCATTGGAGGTTTTAGTCCAGATATACCCTAAACTTTCATGACAGATGGACAAAAGGTACTGTTGCTGCTTTAAACTATGTTATTTTTTAAAATATTTAAGGTTCTATTTGTTATAATTTTTAGAATATAGAGTGTTATTTGTTATATTATATGTTTACATGATTGTTGAGCTTGAGTACAATGCAATGTTTGAAGATGTGAAGGGATGTTTACATAATGATTCTAAGTTCATAGGGGGGGTAATTGTTATATTTTACTGTAATCGTGATTTTATGTTTTGTGCAATAACGTATAAAATACTTGAAGGCTCTTTTTCTAACATGTTTTATTGCATAGGGAGTTAATTGTAGTATTTTAAAGTGTGAAATCAGTTGAATATAACTTCTATGCACTGTAACAAACTGTTTTAAGGTTCTTTGTGTAAGTATTTTATATATTCAGGGGGTAATATTTTTCTGTAATTGTGATTTTGTGTTTTGTGCAATACTATACGAAATACTTGAAGGCTTTTTTTGTAACATGTTTTATTGCACAGGGGGTTAATTGTAGTGTTTTAAAGTGTGAAGTCAGTTGAATATAACTTCTATGCACTGTAACAAACTATTTTACGGTTCTTTGTGTAAGTATTTTAATTATTCAGAGGGCTAATTATAATATTTTTCTGTAGGGCCTGTGGAGACAATTACTGAATTGGTGCCTCATTCAATTAATAGAAAGTGTTTCAAGCACATATATTTAAATTTCAGACTTCAATTTTCTGGGGTATTGTTGAGAAAGTATTTCTGGATTGCTGCAAGAACCTACAATGTGCAAGAGTGCAACTTTGCTATGCATAAAATAAAAGAGGTAAGACCTGCAGCTCATGAGTAGCTTATGAAAATTCCTATTAGTATGTGGTGTAGGAATACATTTGATAGTAGGCTGAAAAATGATCATGCCACAAACAATATCTCTAAATCATTCAATAATTGGGTTGAAGAACTTAGGTCCAAGTCTATACTCACATTGCTAGATGGCTTGAGACCTAAGTTAATGGGTAGGATTCAAAAAAGATTTGAGATGGTGGCTACATGGAACAGTTATGTGATTGAAAATATTGTCAAGAAACTAAACCAAGTGATGGACATGTCTAAACAATGCAAAATAATGGTTAGCAGTCGATCTGAGTTTGAAATTCATGATCAAAATGTGCATTTCATTGTTGACTTGAATGCAAGGACTTTTGATTGTAAAGTTTGGGACATTTCTGGCATACCATGCAAGCATGCAGTTGTGGCCATTGCTCATAGGAGGGAGAATATAGAGCTTTACACTGCTTCTTGCAATACCAAAGAGAATTATATGACATGTTATAGTCATCCCATACACTCAATACCTGATCCATCATTTAAGGGTATTGTGGAGACTAATCCCTCAAGTATTTTCCCTCCTCCATTGAAAAGATTGCCTGGTAGACCAAGAAAAAATAGAAGAAGAGAGATTGGAGAGACATCAAATGTTACTGAGAGCAAGAGGTCTAGTACTTTAAAATGTAGCAAGTGTAATACCATTGGATATAATAAGTAGACATGTCAAAGGGCACCGATGAAGAAGAGGAGACCTGTACAGAAAATTAGAGGAAGAGGAAAAAGACATGAACAGGTTATTTACAAGTTTCTCTTGCTTGTGATTTATTCATAAAGTTACTTGTACAATTAAAAGCTCTTTATTTTGTATTTTAGGAGGATGTCCCACTAGCTCAAATGTTCAATACAAGGAAGAAGAGAAAGATGGGAGAAGTGTCAACTTCTGCAGTTCCATGTTCACAAGGTTTAATTGTTGGAATTGCTGAAGTTGGAACAGCTTCTGCTACTGCTACTTTTGAAGACAACGCTACATTTGATAATGGATTTTGTGCAACAGTTGACGAACTTGTGGAGTTAATTGTTGGGAGTGCTAGTGGAGTTGGAGGTTTTGATGATTTTGGATGTTATGATGGAGTTGCTACTACAGGTGGTGCTGTTGATAGAGTTACTGTTGTTGCTGGTGGTGATGGAGTTCCTGCTGCTAGTGATGGAGTTTTTGGTGTTGGTGACAGAGTTCCTGCTGCTGGTTATGGAGGTGCTGAAGCTGAAGGGGTTGGAGTTGAAAGCATTGCAGATGGAGGGGCTACTGTAGGTTGAAAAATGTTGTTATTTATGTATAGAAACTAACAAATATTTTTGTCAATTCCATGGGAAGAACAAACTCAAAATTTTTTGTGCAGCTTATAAACAATCATTTGATGTAAGTGTAAATGCAGGTTTATAGTAATGTAAGTTTGGTCACATTTGTGGTGCATTACTTGGTGCTTTTGGAATGTTTATATTGCTTCATATGGGATGTGCTTGCAGGCTTTTAAGATACTAAAGGTTATATATATCACATAACTAAATGTAAGGGGGGCTATATGAAAAGTTCAAGCAATCTGAAGGGGTCATTGTAATTTTTTAATCTCATAAATTTATGGAATACAAAAATTAATAATTTTTTAATTAATTAATCATAGTTAATTAAATAATTATAAAATATGATTAGTTAATTAAAAATTAATTATTTAATTACTTGGGTTAATTACATTAATTAATTACTAAATTATAATTCCAATAGCAAGATTAAGCATTATTTTAGTCTCGTACTTTGATCCCCCTTGTATGCTTATTATATTACAATTACATCCCTACATATATGAGCACATTGCCAAAATAACGCAAAGGCATTTGGGTCCCAAAAAATAGTCAACAACTAAGCAGTCAAAATAAGGGTAAAATTGAAATTTAGAAAAAATTCAATGATAACGTCAGCATTTTCCGTTAGTTTGACTAACTACAAGATCAAGTTGTTAGACGGCAACAAACATTGGAGGATGTGTCTCTAATTTCTCAAACCCGAGAGGTAGTTTCTGTTATTAGTCCAAACCTCAGTAGTTACTGTAATTATCCCTATATACATATATTATAGATAATTCATAAATGTGGCTTTATAATGACATCAATGAGATTAAAACAAGAAAGATTGTGTTTTTTGGATGCATAACTCAGATAGTGAATAGATGATAGTGGAAAGAAGAAAAAAAGTATAGAATTGAGAAATACCTAGATTGGATGTATTTCTCATTTATTAAATCAATATAGTGGAATCTACAGTACAAGCACACCCACATTTCACATGCTAGAAGTAATTGCAGAATGTAGTAATGTTAGTGAGAGAATTTTACTTGTATTTGTATCGACTCTTCTGGAGTAAGTAGCATGGGTTTCCCATCAACTGGTGACTGCAAAAGCAAACATGGAAATATGAACGAGCCATTAACTAGTGACTGCCTGAATGCAATCAGAACAAATCAAAGAACCAACTAAAACAATGATACAAGCAACTTTTTGATTCTTTATTTTTTTTACGGTTCTATCGTTAGTGTGTGTACTTCTCTTCCTTTCCTCCTGCTGTCAAAACTGTGGATATAGGGACTGTGGTAGTGAGGCGGGATACTTCTTCAATGTATTTTAAAGGTTATCCAGTGAATAATCTAATCGATGGGGAAATAAGATACAAAGAAGATGATTATGAAGTTTTTAGAAAATCAATAATCTTGGAACCTCTGCAGAGCTGGAAACAAAATCATAGAATCTCTCTTAGAAGGATGTTAATGGATCTCACTAATAATGTCAAAAAACTTGCAAGAATAGATTTCTTATGGTGATAATCTAAATGAGAAAAATTGCAAATCTACAATGTATTCAGAGTCTTGAATACATAGTTCTACTTGGAAATAACTATTGAAGACCACGATTAAGGAAAAACTATCTTAAGCAAGATGTGACTCAACTGGTAGCTCAGACTGATCCACAACAAATATTAAGCCGTAAAACATTTAGATTTGGTAATGAAAATCTAAAATTTCTAATAATCTCCAGTTGATATATTACCAAACCACTCCTGAAGTTTCTCACAGCACAAGAATGCTTTCGGTTGATACTTTCAGGCCATTTTCGTAGTTTTCTTCTCCTGGAAAAAACATTACAGGTCGACATCTGTTGGCTAGGGCTAAGGTTATGCATGAGAACAATGTTTATCATTTTCTTTCCATGTCCTACATGACCCTGTAGAATACATGCTTTTGACAAAGGGTTTGCTCAAACAGATAATTAGTCTCACAGAACAGAAGGTACCTGGCCCACATGATTAATTCAAATTGGTCATCAAGGATCGAATGTAGATCTATTTATAACAAATAGCTGAAAGAGTACCTGAAATGTGACACCCTTCTCTGTAATGTCAGCCAAATGCAATAAGGAAACCTACAAGCATTAAGAAGCAATTTCCACAGCACATTATCTCTTCCAGCTATTAAATTTATAATTACAAAAAAGACTTAAATTTTATGGTTGAGGCAGTTCAGTGAATTAAAAAGATAATAGTAAAACAGTTCCAAAAACCATTGAAACCTAAAAATACTTGATGTTAAATCCCAGGATAGCATCATGCACTCAGGAATTTATCATAAAGTATACATGATATATATATAATATAAAACATATATCAGAAAGCTAAAAGAGAGAAAGCATTCTTGCAGAATCAGCGGCAATAGTTCACAGAAATGGTAATTTTGTGTCTATCAGCAATAACAAAAGAGTGTCTGAAACTTTCCTCAACCACCACTTCCAATCCGCATAGGATTACAGCATTAGAATACAATATCAGCAGAAGATGGTCTCGTTTAGCGGACATATGGTAACTCACAAATTATTAGACTATAAGAAACAAAATAACGGAGATCACAGCTGGTTACCACAAGCAGAGGGTACATCAGTTTAAATGTCTTAAGATGATGGGGGGATGCACAATACTAGAGAAATTGTTTAATAAATATTACAATGATATCATGCATAGAGACTAATTATAAGGTACTTCAAAATATAATGTGAAGACATGTGCAAGCACCATTCAGATAAGAGACAAATTTTGTGGTTGTACCTTAAGACACAGGGGTAGGGTGCTGAAGCCCGGAAACACATGAAAAACAATTATATCAATGACTAGGAAAGTATCACAAAATCTGTAACACTAAAGTAATGACCAGACTACCATTTGAAAGCCACCAGAGTCAGTAAGCAATGCCCTTGGCCAATTCATAAATCGATGAAGCCCCCCCAATTCATCAATGAGCTCAGAGGTTGGACGGAGAGCCAAGTGGTATGTGTTTCCCAGAATTATTTGGCATCCAATGTCCTCAAGCTGACTAGTTGTTAAACCTTTTATTGTACCTGTAAGAAAGAAATTCAAAACATTCACAATAGAAAGATTAAAATGCAGTATCAACTGGTTCATGAATGCAGAGTAGACAGAGTAATATGTTTCAATTTTCATTATAAGGCATGATTCAATGACAACAAAGTAGGTAGACCACCCTATTGAATTACTTTCATATTTTATTGAAGGAGATATTGTTAATGAAAGTGCTTCCAAATTCCTATTATATGATTTAAATAACATCAGAATCTTACTCCGAAAGAAGGAGCTACGAACTAAGTTTGATGGCATGCAATAAAATAAAGGATCAGTTTTCTGGGCATCATATGATGCAAACAGCAGACATAAACCATAAATAGGTCCCCGAGTCACCAAAGAATGGTGCCTTTGTTTAACATTTTATAGAGACATGATAAGCACAAAATGGATAAATTTTACATCTACTGCTAAGAAACATTAAATACTGAATATGCTAACCTTGTGTACCGACGGGCATAAATAAAGGTGTCTGGCACACAAAGTGAGGAAGAGTAAGTTGAGCTGCCCTGGCACGATTGAACCTCCCAAGAATCTAGCATCGGAGATATTTATATATATAATATAAAATTAAAAAAAAAAGGCATCTAAACTAGCTAATAACTCAGCAAGTCAGCTCATAAAACTAAGGTTATTTTAGAATTTGAATGATCATACTAAGTAGGATTAGAAATGTGAACAATGGCATTTAGCCATATATATATATAAGAGTCATTTGAGCACCATGATAGTTGTCATAAGCTACCATTTGGCCATACCCATCTTGTTCACAAAATTCTCTTTCATACGTGTCACTATTGTTTCAACAGTGATCATAATCCCGTCCATTAGTATTGCAGAGTTGATACTATAAATGTGTCATATATATGTCAACATGCATAATCGAATAACGGTCAGTAGTACCTCAAAACGAAGAGCCATCTATTACTATTTTGCCTTGCTTGACCTGAAACTACATAAAGAAAGAGAAAATGCGTCGTTAAAATGCTTATTCAAATATGTTGTTTAAATCAAGGAGCATCAAGAATATCATTTGAGCACCATATCCAAGCTTTCAGCACAGAAAATAAACATAACTATGAACAGAAGATCTTGAATAATTATAGCATTAAGAAAAAGGGTAGCAACTGGAATCAGCTCATAGATTTTGATGGTGAAGGCAGGAGGTGGATGCTAAGATGAAAGAAGCTTGGATACAGTATAAGATTCAGCAAACTATATATTTACACCAGGAAAACCCTCAAGAAGAATTAAGATTTTACTCCATAATTCGGGATGGCATGCAGGTGGGTCAAATCAGGTCCTCAAAGGTCCAATACAAGAATAATCAAATTGAATTTGCGACGGGGGTTTTTCTTTTTCTTCTCCATTTTTGACTGTATATTCTATAGGCGAAGTTTCACAAACAAAGGGCAAATTCACTAAGACCATCAGCTCCTCCAAGGCTCCTTTCGACTTCTACACCCCTATAAATCCACACCAGTGTCCCACCCATTCTAACTCTCCCTTCCCCCATAAAATCTTACAGTTCAGAAAGCAATCAAAGTTGTGCAGTGGAAACACCAACCCAATCAACTGAAAAACATACTTTTTATAACCTAGTTATTCGTCATTGGTGTATGGTGATTCACTTTCAGGCTGAGAGAACTGCATGATAAGTGCAAACTCATTCACCCTTGTGAAGCTGGCACTAATTTAAATCTTTAAGGTAAAAACTTCAGCCGATATTAATCAAAAAAACCAAATAAATTTTAGACCCAAGACTCATCCCATCACCAAAAGAAGAAAGCCTAAGAAAAAACCCAAAAACACAAAAAAAAAAAATGCTGCTCATGCACTCGTAGTGACGCCAAAACATCTCCCTTCCAACGCAACTCGGCAATGAGAATCCTTTCGTTTCTTTTTCCTTTTATTCTTTTTAACTCTTCATTTGTGAAACATAAACAGAGCATCCCAAGAAATTCAGAAGGAGAATGTCTGATCTCTGCAAACGCCCACCATCACAAAATGCTAATCCTCAAACCAACAAAACGCATACCCCCACAATGTATATACATCATTTGTGAAAACACAAGGTCCAACTAAATTACGAACATAGAAACAGCTACAACCAAAAATTGGCTATAAACCCTGTGTATGTATGCATGTGTATACATGAAATAAAAAAGTATGACACGTACGAGAGGCGGCGGCTGAGTTTCTTGCTTGTAAGTGTTCCTCCGCGGCAGCGGCGGAAAGAGTAAGGCAAAATTTCAGCGGCGGAGGTGGGCGGCTGTAGGCTGGTGTTAGTGTGGAGGAGGGCTCGGCGTTTTAGCTTTACTGGTAGGGTTTTGACAGATTTATATATTTTCCTTTTTCTTTTTTTTTCTTTTTCACACAGAAGCCCGCTTTGTTCCGCATCAGAAGCCAGAACCACACGGGATTTGTTTGCTTAAATACAGTTGACCTGGTCAGAATACAGCCGGCATTGTGATGCGGTGCCGGTGGAGCCGTCGTTGTGCGATTTATTCGTTACTTGTTTTTTTTTTTTAATCTTTTTTTGGCTTTTTCACTTAATTCAAACGGAATTGTCCTAAATTTTTTAAATAAAATATCCAAGATTTATTCTAGTGGGTAAAATTGAACGTGCAATGTTCAGATATTTTGATCGATCTAATAATTTACAGGTTTTTATCTATTTGTTTATGCTATTATATATAGCATTGCTTGTTGGACTATAATTGTGCAATTTAGATAAAATTTTAAAATTTTTTAATTAATTAAAAAATGTTCATCAAATTGTTGGTTATTCTTTGTTATCTAAAAAATTTTAAGATTTATAACTTAATTCAAATTTAAATGTAATTAATCTTCTTTATTGACAACAAATATTTCTTACTATTAGATAAGTTATTAACAATTAATAATTTTTTAATAATTAAAATTAAGTTTCTATATCTATATTAATTACTCTTTTCAATCAAATTAAAAAAGTCAAAGATAACAGCATATATATATATATACGCACACTAGATTTGCATGATGTCGTGCCCGTTTCACTAAATGAATAAATTTATTTTCATTTATAGTATTTTTTGAAATGTTAATATGTAAAGAAAAATATAGCGTGATAGTTTTTTACGTAGAATTTATTTTTGAATGTACAATCTCATCAAATTATTTCATAAGAAAATTGTAAAATTCATTTAATAATTTTTTGTGAGATGAAAAAATTAAAAATAAGATATATATATATATGTATCATTAAAAGGAAACAAAATATTTGTGCAGATAATATAGCATTGCAACTCAAAATTGTTCATATAGCAAACTATTTAAGCTATACATGGCTCCTGTGCTACTTACAAATGGCAGATGGGTATCCATAGATAGTCTAAGAGTGAGTAATGAAAGGTCGGATAAATTTACTTATGTGTGAAATTACTTGTGTAAAATTATCTATTTTTTATTGGATACAAGACATTAAACCCATTACTCGCGACTATAGGTAACGAGCAACCCATGGTACCCATAATGAAATTTTTATTCTTTTTATATTTGAAAGTAAATTAATATGTATTTTTTCATTTATATAATATTATTAAAAAATTACATAAATAAAACTAATAAAAAAGTCTACAGATTTCAAATACTATAATGAACAAGTATCTAAAGCATGTTGAGAGTTTTGATTTGAAAACTACAAGTTAAGTATTTAAACATCAATCGAATTAAAATTATATTACATTTTGAAATTTAAATTTAAATCCTACCATATGTCAAAAGTTTGTTGGCTAAAAATGTAAACACCATTTAAATATTATTATGAATTATACCCTCCAAAGTATTTATGGGAATTAGAGTAAATTTTGAAATATATATTATATATATTAAAGGGTTACCATGGGTACCCTCTAATTGGAAAAAAAAAAATGACGAATAATTAGACAATGGGTAAAATTACCCGCACTTTTATCACAAGCATGGGTAATTTTTTGCCAAATTTAGCTATTCTACATTGAGCATTAAATTAAAGTTCAAAATTGACATTATATTGTCCAACATGACAAAGATGCAGGTAATATTAATTACAAAGACCTATTATGAAAGCTAATACACATGATTATGACAAAAAAATGGAGATTAACAAAGGTTAAATTCATGGACAACTGAAAATGGATCCTTTAATTCACATAGGAATCAGAAATGTTTGAGCACACTATTACTAACTTCTACAAAGCTTCAGCTATCATTTATGTCATATATTTTCCTATAAACTACACTACGGTTTAAACATATAGACAAAAAGAATTAATTGCAAATGCATATACGCAAATTGGCACCTCAGGATTCTGGCTACTAATCCATTCCAAGCCAGCAATCGTTCCCAGCTCTCTATACCAAAGCATCAAATGGACCAACAATAATATGGGAAATTACTATAAAATGATCATTTACTGGAGCATTCGCTTTAAGGAACCGGAAAGCAACAGAGAAATGAGGCAGTAGGGGAAATAAGCTAAGGTACCCAGCTCAAACGCAAGGGACACATAGACCTTCCTTCAAATTTAGTAGCTGTCTGTCTTCATTTTCAAGATTGCACGCCTGCAATTTTTAACCAGTGCACCTCTTACTCAAGGACTAATAACTGGAAAATAGGAGGAAAATGGTGGTTTTTGAAGCAGATCCAGTGCAAAACCTTTTAGCTTTAGATTCAGTCATTCCTACCTCATATGGGAGTCCAGCAGAAAATAGAAAGTTGCGTATTCAAACACTTAGTCAATGATAAAAAATTCAGATTCAATATTAATGGTTTTAGTTTTTAATTTTTCTGTCATGGTGCACTCTAAAGAGAAACTATGATAGCCAATCAAGTAAAACAGAATAGAAAATACCAAGTTGCCATGCAAACTCATTGAACAGTGCTAGCAGCTATGACTGCCACTGCTTTTGCAATTATAACTAAACCACGAAATGTAAAGACTAATAAGTTGAATGAATCATCAGTTCATCTAATTTAATTGAGTATCTATATAAGACAGTGGATTGTCTCAACCCCCTAATTTTCTTGAAGGGCACAATTGTTATATGAAAATTCTAGTCACGCAATATCAAAATTATGGTTTGTGAGTGAAAACAAGCTTTATTGTTTATATTGCTATGAAAAGTATAGTGTTATCACCAACAAATTATTTTTAAAGGAATATCTGGTATGTTAGAAAATTGGTCAGGCTTACTTGTTTTATATGGTACGGACAAGAGTTTAATCTCACACTATTTTTCATCTAAAATCAAAAGCAAGGTTTTTAAACATTGGAAATAAAGACACTGCAGTGGTTTTCAATGAATATATTACAGAAGAATGTGAATACCTGCTAAAGCCTCTTCCTCATTCATTCTGCCTGGGATTGGAAAAATTATAAAAGAAGTCTATCTGTCAGTTAAAGAATTGAATCACACAAAACACATACGCAGGCAAACAATCACAAAATAAGATGCATGACAACTACTGACCAAATTGATAATTTGTTCCAGACAAAACTCACAAGGCATTGAAGGACCACTATTTTCTTAAAGAAGATTGATGTATAGTACATCACTTTTTGAAATAAATCCATCTTAAAGTGTTCGTCTTACAGCAGTTACCAACAATTATGCTTCGAAAATAGCATCTTCCATTAGTTGATCCTAACTCATATAAAGTACCATAACAATTAAGCAATTTAAAAACAATTCCATACAATTCTTTTCTTAAGGTTATTATAGAGTGATCGGCAACTTCATCTTCCATGAAACAACACACTAAGTAAATTACCTTTTCTTTGAATAGCTGATCATTTTCTTTCTCTAGTCTCACTGACATTGACTCTAATTCCACTTGATGTGCCTAGAAATCACCAAAATTCCATCACCCAAAACTAGTCAAAAGAAACACAGCAGAACACCAAACATTGAAAATATATATATATATATATATATATAAACCAACAAAAAAACAGAGCCAATTTTCACCTGCTTCTGTTTCGTTGAGCCCTGAGCATAATCTTGAAAAGAATTATTTCCTCAAATCCAACTTAGATCAAAAAACAATCAAACCCAATACCAAAGATTTTTGAGATGACACAAAGCACCATAACTAATAGATCATTCAAAAAAGAAGCAAAACCCATCAAGAAACTTAAAAGATAAACTATAAATACTCACAAAAGAAGTAGCAACACAATTAGAGCATAAAGATGGAAACTTCCAGCGGACGCCCCTCTCATTCCTGCTTGCCTGTGTTGCTCCCACCCAAATGCAATGAAATTGGCAAACAATGCAAGAAAAAAAATCACAAAAAAGAGCAAAGTTTTTATGAGCAAGAATTAAACTTTGCTCAAGGAAAACAAAAAAGGAAAAAAGAAAACTTTCGAGAGGAAGTTGAGTTGAGTAAAGAGAAGTCTCTAGGTAGAGCAGCGAGGATTAAGGCAGACATGAATGAGCTGCTTAAGTGAGTGGGGGCAAAAGCAGTAATCAATAGTAGTTGTACAAATATTGTGAAAAGGCCCCACATGAGAAGAAAATTGTAAGGGAAAAACCGTAGCTCTGACTTGGCAATACAATAGCATTGACTGCC
The DNA here is from genome assembly GCA_014898725.1 of Jacaranda copaia. Taxonomy (NCBI): domain Eukaryota; kingdom Viridiplantae; phylum Streptophyta; class Magnoliopsida; order Lamiales; family Bignoniaceae; genus Jacaranda; species Jacaranda copaia. The sequence continues at coordinate 2,137,435 of JACGDI010005286.1, read as the reverse complement.
ACAAGAGCAAAGATTAAAAAATATACCTTCAAAGAACAGAAAATATAGAAAAGGAAAAAAAGTGAACTTATCACATTAGATCTTATATTTATTACTTATATAGAGTAATATATATTGACAAATTAAATTATTGTGCCTCTCTTCAATAAGGCATGAGCCTTGCACCGAGATGCCGGTATACCTTTGCACCTCAAGTGTTTAACAATTATGATGCATGGAAATTGATAAATTTATAACTAAAAAAAATTACCAATTCCTTTCTGAATATAATACCTTTGAAAATTCATACAAGCACAAAATAATTTATAATACTTAAAGATGTAAGAATTTTTTTTTTTTCATACAATTAAAACACGAAGAGGACAAAGTTATTCACCTGAAAATTTTCTACAATTACTGAATAGAAAACAAAGGACAGAGTTCCACTACTTCTGCCATAATCATTCAATAAAAACTGAATATAATGGCAAAAAGCATATAAAACTATATCTGTTAAGATGGCCAAAAGGATGACAATACATTGAAAATTTGGAACTAAGAATCACAACACAATATGCAAAGAAAGGTAAGATGAAGAAGATAGTGGTGTGAAGAACAAACATCTCTTACAAACATAAAGTACTAATATTTTGTTAGCATAGAGTTTGTCTTATAAATATACAGATTGGTGTATAACAAAAGGAAAAAGGAAGCATACAAGAAAAAAAAGATTTAGGAAATAGTATGCAAGAGATACTTGCATATTTTATTGAAGGCTACAATGAGTGAGGATAAAAGCAGTAATCAACAATAGTTGTACAAATATTGTGAAAAGGCCCCACATGAGAAGAAAATTGTAAAGGAAAAATCATAGCTCTGAATTGGCAATATAATAGCGATGACTGCTACAAAAGCAAAGATTAAAAAATGTATCTTCAAAGAATAGAAAATATAGAAAAGAACAAAAGTGAACTCATATCTTATATTTATTACTTATTTATAGTAATATATATATTGACAAATTAAATTATTATGCCTCTCTTTGATAAGGCATGAGCCTTGCACCGAGATGCCAATATACCTTTGCACCTCAAGTGTTTAACAATTATGATGCATGGAAATTGATAAATTTATAACTAAAAAAATTACCAATTCCTTTCTGAATATAATACCTTCGAAAATTCATACAAGCACAAAATAATCTATAAAGCTATTCGTACAAGCACAAAATAATTTATAATGATTAAAGATGCAAGTATTTTTTTTTCCATACAACTGAAACATCAAGAGGACAAAGTTATTTACCTGAAAAATATCTACAATTACTAAATAGAAAACAAAGGACAGAGTTCCACTACTTCTGCCATAATCATTCAATAAAAACTGAATATAACAGCAAAAGCATATAAAACTATATCCATTAAGATAGCCAAAAAGATGACAATATATTGAAAAATTGGAACTAAGAATCACAACATAAGCTGAGGTGACTGCATATGTGGAGAAAGGTAAGATGAAGAATATGAGTGACGTGAAGAGCAAATAGCTCTTACAAACATAAAGTACTAATATTTTGTTAGCATAGAGTTTGTTTTATAAATATACAAATTGATGTATAAAAAAAGAAAAAGAAAAAGGAAACATAAAAGGAAACAAAAAAGAATTAGAAAATAGTATGCAAGAGATACTTACATATTTTATTGAAGGCTACATTGTCAACACTCTAAACATAGTCACTTATTGGTTTGGCTGTAAGATAATCCTCAATGAGGTTATCAACATAGACTAAGTCATCCACAATGATGATCATAATCTGCAGCTTCTTGATACCATATCCAACAGGGACAAGTTTAGCTGTAAACAACATAGTTTGTTAAGTGACATCATTTCAAATGTGATCCCAGCATGCATAAGCATTGTGGGTGCTACATCATGTACAACCCAAAAGATAAAATCCAAGCATCCTAATGAGATGTGATCTTACACGCAATCCAACAATAGTAATTGACTCCTAGGAGGAGAAAAACTTACATGCTCCCCAAAGGAGACATTCCATCTGCACACTCTTAACAACTTTCTCAAGCTTTTTCATGTCAGTCTCATCATCCATGGATTAATGTCCAATAAGACTAATGATTTCCCAGCTGAAAAAGAATGATAATAACAATAAAATAACATCAACACATTCTAAAGATGAGGTTATTGAAACCAAGAGACAAAGAAATCTATGTTATAAATGTAAGCATAATATCAAAAATCCATTCTCGCTCCATGATATTAGGACACAAAGTTTGTCTGTCATGATATTAAAACCAATATTTTCAGTTATCGCTACAGGATTTAGTCATGCAAGCATAAAAGGAAATTCATTCCACACATGAGCATAATAAATAACTTACATTCTTTCTTCTTTGTAAAGGCCCTTGTAGCAGCCGCATGTTCTTTAGCAACCTTTTTCTCTTCCTCAGTCTCCTCACCAAACAAATCCACATTATAATTATCATCATCTTCACCAACTGAGGTCTGAAACCCACAGTTCATATCAATTTTAAGTTCATAAATATGGTCATTCAACTTCAGATGATTCCCTCTAGAACACTCACATAACAATTAATAAAGTGAATAAAAGTATAAGCTAATCTATTAAGAGGAGGCCTCACAGAGAATTCCCGATATCAGAAATTGATATAATAAAAAATTTTACCTTACTGTCTGCATCAGGAGGAGTTGCTACAGGTCAGCGACTGAGACCAATCCCTCAACAATTACCCCACTTTCTTCGCCAGAAACTCCACTGCAAAGAAATAATCAATTTAATAAGCAAGCCAACAATGAATTTATTATCACATACTTCAAATCAGTGAATAAAATGCACAATCAATAATATTGAAGGCAAATTCAAGAATAATTGAACCTAGAATGCTTCTTCTCGAATGAACCCATATATTTAAATGAAAAAACCAACTTAAATTCAAAAAATATCCACAATAATTCCTCTATGTTCTGAACACCGAAACACTAAATTAAGCATATAGCCACTTTAGCAATCCAAACCACCGCAACTGCCGCCCTGCCCAATAGATTCTGCGCATTGCTCTCGGTTGAGTACCATCGCAAAGTACAAAATTATGGAAACTGCTCTACACATTAAATATCAAACGCAAAAGAAAACACAACCACCACCGGAAAAGGAAGAAAAAATATAACAACAAAGCAAAACAAGAAAATCTGTACCAAAAAATTATACAATGAAAGCAAAACCTGGGTTTGCCTCCAATCAAACTGTAGCAATCGTATAAACTCAAAGAAGCAAGCAAAACTTGGACAAAATATTTTCTTCTAATTTTATGCAAAAAGAAGAAATCAAAGGGGCATTTTCTTCTAACCTTCGGAAGAGACAAACCTACTTTCCATAGAATCAGCACAAGATTCAAGTTGTATAAAACATTAAAAAGCAGAAACGATGTCGTTTTGATATGAGAAGAGGCAAAAAAAAATGCAAAATTACACTTCACGCGCATGGCCACTGTAGCCACGCGCATCCGCATATATATAGTATAGTAATATATATATATATATATACTCTTTTATATTGTCTCCAATATATAAAAACTGACTTAATTATTAAAATTCTCTCGTCAACAAGTTTTCTTCATGATTTTTCTCTCTTTTTTAATAGTTAATTATATTTATGTCTATCAAGTTAAAATCCTCAAAGGCTATCTGGCCAACTCCCTTAGAGTGAACAACAATGCTAAATATTATGCTCATATATCACACAAGCTTCTTATACAATTGAAATCTAAAAGGCAAATGACTTCTTGAACTCCTTTGGGCCCCATCCTTAATTGCGGCAACAAATGTTTTCCCATAACGGACTTTAGAAACTTTTTGCCCATCTTAATCTCCTCAATTTACCTCTCTCTCAACTAATCTCAATCCTTAATCACCTTGCTAACCTCCTTACTACCTTGATCTCAACCTCATACAATCTCCACAACTTCTTTCCAACACTTTTAGTCACCATTTTGCTAAGATGCTTGAATCGTCAAATTTAGAGCCTGCCAAGATAATACGAGCAAAAAATGGCTATGAATAATAAACATGCATTATTGAGCATAAAGACAGTAGTGCAACATAAAAACTAAGATAAGAAAACAAGGAAAAATAATGACTTTATATCATTTGAGGAAAAGAATAAAACTCCAGCTTGCCCTAGTCCTGCTTGTTTACTCCATCATGCAAACTACCCAAGCTACAAGAAAACTCATCTATATCTAATAAGAGTTAATATCTGTACTCTTTTTTGTTCCGTAAGTGAATAACCCCTTCCCCTGACCAAGCCAATGGTTGTCCAGCGACTTAGTAGTAGACTCTCAAACCCACTTCTAAGCTTGCACTGAAATTCCTACTCATAATTGCTCTCCAATCAAGAATGTGGCACAAAAGGGGGAAGGGAGCATCCTTTGTCTACCTCTTTGAGGAAATCAAGCACGCTATCAAAGAAGGAGAACCTCTACCTCTCACATGCCTAAGACCCGAAACGGGCCTCTCACAAACACCAACCCTATCCCTTTGAGCTCTATGATTCCACGCCACGTTTATCTTTTTCCTCATGAGAAATAGTGAATCCAAATGAGAAGTCCATAAACACAATATAGGCAATCACAAAAATGTAACAAAAAAGCAACACTGAGAGAAACATACACTAATGCCAACAAAAAATAAGAAAAAACATCATAAATGGTGGCAAACTACTCCAAATAGTAGAAACATCCTAACCCTCATCTCTTATAAAGAAAAAAATAACATCTTTCCATGCCCCTGAGAAGATGCCACACCACCAAAAATTTATAAAAAAGTCTAGAAAAGAAATTAAAAAACAAGTTCCCTTGGGATCTCCTTACAATGAACAAAGAATAAAAGCTAGCCATTATTGTTGGGATACCCAATTCAATGAGCTAATGTCGAAAACTCACAAAGTAAGATACAAAACATGGTTCCTAATGAACTCTAATGACAAGGGACTAGTACAATAGTGAAACTTGTTAAAATTGTAAAGTACCTCAACAGGACGATACAAGAAGATCTTATTTGGAAGGCAACAAAAACTCAACTCACTAGAAAAGTCAACCTAGAGCTTAGGATTGCTAACTTTCCCTCTATGAGAAAGGTAGATAGATACTAATATCAGAAAAACTCTCATTTGAAATGGACCCTTCCTCGAACTCCTCACTCAATGAACACTTACTTCTCGACTTTGATTTAGAAAATTCATTAGAGACAGATTCATTGAATAGAGATTAGCCCAGATGCTCCTAGTGTAAAGGTGAATAATGCATAACAAAGTGATAAGATGTCAAGAAAGATATATCTCTAACATTAGGTTCCCATGAAGATACCGACGACAATAAGACCTCCACAAGGCCACCCTAAGCAGAGACATCCCAAATGCATAGTGACCATGCGAGGCTAGCCACTGAGATGGTTTAATAAACCTTCTCTCCATCACCTATTTGCCCTATCCCTAAATCTAACATCAATTCGTTGTTTTCTTCTCCTTTCTCAATGTAACTTGTGCTCTTCTTTTCTTTCAAGTGAGTCTAAAACTAAGTCAAAATAGAAGGCAAAAACTAAGATAAGGAAATAACTAAGAGCTACAGCAAGAGAAAAAGCAAAAGTAAAGGAAAATGAGAGAATGGATATATTATCTTTTGAGCTAATTTGCTACCTCCAAACAATAAATATAAAAAATGAGTGCACAAAATGTCAACAATAAAAAAAATAAAAAATATGATATGAAACTAAGAAGGAAAATGAAATTAATAAAAATAAATACGATGTTAAGTAACTCAAAAATAAAATAATAACAAAAATCATATTTTCTTTTCAAAACTACCTATTTTAATTAAAAGTACAAGGCTAGATGAAAAATCCCAAATATGTTTTTGGGGCACATTAGTCAAGTCATCTTTAAAAGTAAGTGTAAAATATTAAGTAGACTATCAAACACAGTAAGCCCAACTCATCAAACCCATATACCATAGTTATCAATACTTATGGTAGAAAAAACAGCCTAACCAATTTATTTCTATTCAAATAAATTTTACAAGTAAACACACTCTTAGATGAAAGAATCGCCACCTCCAACATCCAATCGTGCATTTGAGAAGATTCCCGAAGACAAATTTTGTCCACATCAAAAACTTATTCCTTACACCACAAAGTATGACCTGCACTCAAAATAAAAGGTAAGAGATAATTTAGAGCATAACTAAAATGTTATACTAGTAAATCATGTTATACTTATATAATCTCATACAAACATAGTTGTCTATAATATTAAACAACTTCAAATGACCCATGTGTAATGGAAGCTAAAATCCAGTACATCCTTGTTATTGGATAGAACACATTTAAGGGCATTTTTATTATGTTCAAAACATAAACAACATAATCATGCATACACTACAGTCTCAAAAATAAAATAGAAGATTAAACAATGGAAAAATTTATAGATTAAGATAAATAAAATGAAATCATGTAAAACATAATATAATACTTAGGGAGAACCACATATTTGACTATAATATTTGATTGTTGAACATATATATGTGGCGATATTGAGAATATATATAGAAGTAGTGGAATAGAACAGTGCATAGAGAATGAAGTTATATTTGGTTTTACTTAAAAAAAAATTAAATACTTTTTTCACGTAATTTTGATTTGATTAATGGTGTCATTTAAATTTTGTATATTATTTTATTATTTTTATATTGGTATAATAATTGACAAAGATATAAATTTATAATTAAATAATGATTAAGAGATATAAAATTTATAGTTTTGATTTATGTATGATTTGAAATTACTAAAAAAATTATTATATTTGAAAAGAAATATTTATTTCAATTTTGGAGAATGAGAATATTTTTCAAAATAAACCTAAACATTGCCAAAATCTATCTAATAAATTAAAATTTGATTTAATTCAGCATGACAAGGGAAAATTTCTTTAATTTTTTAGGTAAGGGATCCCTCTTCTAATTTAGAACAAATCTTTTGTAAGTTCAGTAAATTTGTTTACAAATTGAATTGTAAATATGTATATTCATTTTCAGATCAAATTATCCAATTTTTGGTAATATTATAATCACATGATCCTTGATACTGCTCAGAAATAGAGTTAAAGTCCTTTTTGAAAGTTAGTAATTTTCAGAGTTCCTTTTCTACAGTACTTGGTGCAGAAAATTCTTAGTTCCTGATTTTTTGTAAATGATTTTCTATGCCCAATTTGACTTTAGAGTTTTAGTATTTACAGTCTTTTCTTTAGTGAGTTTTAGTTTATCAGAGTTCAAATGCCCTTCTTGGTGGATTTAGCTAGTTGGGTTCTCTAGTTTTTTATTATTTAATCGATTAATCCTTTATAGTCTAGTTTTACTTGTTTACCCTTAACGACTAAATTTGTCATATCATCAAGCCCCTTATATTTAATTAAAAGATTTATTTTCATGTTAGAAATATAATATAAAGTTGAACTTTAATTTTTATCTTATCTTAATTTATCAAAATAAAATGATTAATTAATGAATTTGTATCAATTGCATTTGGTGTAGGAATTTGAACTTACCCAACTTTTGCCTAAGTTGAGGTTTGTTAAGTTTTGAAGTCTGATAAATTCTTTGGGGAGCATCTTGTTGGCTGTATTTCCTTCATATAAGAATTTAGCAAAATTCTACCGAATTTGAGATAAGAGAGAGGTCTTTACGAGAAGTACTAAGATGATTATGCAAAGTAACATTTTCTATGCTTTATCTTCCTTACATTCTACTTTGTTTTATTCTTTGTAATTTTTATGCAATTCCTTAGAGCCGATAAAATTTTTTAGCTCTTATTAAGTCGAGTTATGTTAGAAAATTGATCCCAATCTAAGTAACGATTTGCAAAAGTAGGAGAATAAAGCAGCAGGAGCACCAATGCCAAGGTGCCACTGGCCACTGCCACCTAGCGCTTATAGTGCTAGGGATAGGCTCCCACTAGGCACTTGTAAGGTAACCGTCTTGGGCATCTAGTTTGGACAAATGGGGTTGCCTATCCTGTAGAGAGTCAAGGCATGAATGCATCGCCAGAGTAGAAGGCTACCTCGATAGGTCTTGCCTTGGATAGTTAGGAATCATTCAAACTTATTTAGGTTCATGCGAGTTGTCCTCCTGATAGTATTCCCATGTTCCAAGTTTTGGGCCCAGCATCGAATCCAGTGTTAGTTTATAAAATCAAGTCTTTAGAGTAAAAAAAAAATCATCTTGGGGTTCATGAATCGTTTTCTACGTTAGAGTTTAGTTCTAAGTTTGGAATGAAAAGTTCTTCCGATAAGACGTCTGAGGATGCTCTTATCATTGATAGTAGTTCTATTAATGTTGTAGAAATTTCTTGTTCACTTTTTACCTAAAGAGTTAGAAATTTTAAGATGTGTAATTCCAATGAGTTCCAGTTTCTTTTTTCTTTGTCAAGTGATAACATAGTGTTACCTACATAGGGGTATTTCACAAAGTTTAACAATTATTTTAGTAGTGTGTTCTCTTTGCCACCAGATGTTTTGTTGTTAGACATAGTTTGAAGTTATGAGGTTAGTTTGGGTCAATTTGTGCCCAACTTCTTTGCATATTAGTGGGGTTTCAATAGTGCTTGGCAAATGTGGGTCTTCCATTCTCTTTAAAAAGTTTTCATTTTTTATTTTGGGTGCGCAAAGTGCCTAGTAAATATTTTTTTCACATATTCCCCACATCTAACAGTTGGTTTCTGAGTGGTTTACCTTTCTCATGGGGCTTTGGAAAGACAGATTTTTCTTCATGTGAGAAGAGAGTTTAGATGTTTCTCATGAGTGAAGTAGTTTTCCGTTATTGGTATATCTGAGTAAGGTTCATCATGGCATATGCTAAAGTCCTTTTTTGATGCAACTTATATGATTCCTATGGATATTTAGTTTATTTTCTTCTATATTGATTGCTTGTGCATGTGTTTTTGTTGTTGTAATTTTGTATTAACCTTAGCACTCATGTTTGTTTTTGCTTTCTTTGTTCCTTAGAAGGTAAAAAGATTGACTTAGCGAGGATCTACACTAGGAGGGAAGAAAGAGATGGTAGAGTAGTACTATGATAAGAAGTCACTAGTTGGGTAGCATCCTAGCCTCCCTTATTAGAAGTCAAATGAGGTGCGTACTCAGCCATCTTCGATAGTGTGCCAGGCTAGTGCAGGCGATGGGTTTGAAATTGTGATTTTCAAGCTATCTAGGAAGCATGCATGAGGATCAATTATATGAGGCACTTATCTATAACCTTATTGTCTTTTTCATGCTGACAAAGGTAAAAGACTATTTCGTAATAGCTTACACCAGGTTGCGACATTGACTCTTACTATAATATAGATGAGACCATTTTCATGTTAACTGTATGCTAGGCAAAGTGAGTGAGCATGGTCAAGGAAAGTTGAAGATATTCCCATCTTCTTAATTAATCGAGCTTATCACTAGGGATTTTGCTCAACTAAGCGTTTCACTTGGTTTGTTCTACATGCATATTTTTTTTCATAATTATGTATAGTTCTTTGTCCATCACACTTTACGCTCCTTTGGGTGCAAGCTTGTAACTAAGTCATCTCAACAATCAGAGGAGGTGGTGATTATGATCTCAGGACTTAAGGAGGAAGCTACTTGATTTGCTCAATAGCATTCCAAGAAGGAGAAAAAAATTATAAAGCTACTGAAGGAGCTTAAATTATTGAAGATGCATTACATGAAGAAAGTGAAGATCAGTAGGAAATTCTTAGAATCTTCTATTGGAAAGACACTTATCAATGCTACTCACTTTAAGATGGTTGAGGTAGAGCCAAAGGTGATCTATGAACACACCGTTGAAGGTTATTGCCATGTGCTCAATGAGATTGGTCGATGTCTGTTTGAGGATTTATTACTGCTTGAAACCAACATTCTAGTTAATTTTGTTACTAGGGAGTCTAGCGCTAATACCATAGTGGAGGATTCTTTTATTGTGGCTCTGTAAAGGTGGATAAATACTTAGGCTAGGACTTTTATCTAGCCTTTGCTTTCTTTTTTGTTTAGGACCACTTAATATTTTTCTTTTGCATAAGTAGTAGTTCGACTCATCTTAGTTCTTTTTTTCTTTCACGAGGCCAAATGTTAGTCAAATGCTTTTTCGCACTCTTATATGTTATGAAAATTTTGCTCACTTATTTTAAGAAAGTTATTTTATTCATTCATGTTTATACACTTAGTCAATTAAATGACTTTCAAATATTGATATGTCTTTCATGTTTGATTATCATGCAGTAGCGGCATGTGAGTAGGGCATTTAACCTTTTCTTGTCAATTTTATTGCAAACCTCTCTAGGGAGGTTTTGTCGCAATTGTGCGATGCATCAAGTAAGTGTGAATGCAAGCCTCACTTGAGAGGTTTTGCTATAGTATTTTGTTATTTGAATCAAATTTTGCAATCCTCAATGATAAGGTTTTAACATAAATGTTAAGTATTGAAACAACATTTAAATGCAAGCCTCATTTAGAAGGTTTTATCACTTACATTTAATGAATTAGCTATGTATCCTAGAGAGATATAACACTGGGCTTTGGTGATCTAGCCCTAGGGGTTTATAATAGCTTACTCGCAATGGCCATGCACTCTAAAGAGAGTCGTATTATGGATTTACTTCAAAATCATTTAGTTGGAGATGCAACCATTTACCTCTAGGGAGGATTTACAACAGGCTTATGTGCGATGATCACGCACTCCGAAGGGAGCTATATAGTGTGTTTACACTAAAGTAATTTAGATAGAGGGGCTGGCACTTACCTTTGAGAAAGATTTACAGTAAGCTTAAGTGCAACTACCACATACTCCCTAGGTGAGCTGTATAGAAGTTTTATGCCCAAGTGATTCTAATAGATATGTTGCTACCTACATCTATGAAAGATTTATGATGGGCTTATGTGCAACTACCATGTATTCCTAAAGGAGTCAAATAGTAGATTTATGCTAAAATCATTCAGTGGGTGCTGCCGCCTATCTCTTGGGAGGAATTATTGTGAGCTATTGCATGTTTTCCATGTACTCTCAAATAAAAAGAGCTAAATATGGGTTTTCACTAAAATCATTCAAGAGGGGTGTTGTCACTTACCTTCGAGGAGGATTTACAGAAGGCCTATGCATACCACATACCCTTTATTAAATTATTCTCTAGAAAACTTCATTTTCTAAGGCATTATTCCGAACAAATCAAAATTCAAGGCAAGAGTGATGTAAAGAAGAATCTATTAAAATCATTATGGAATAAATAGAAAGTGTCATCCCCATATGGTTGGCTTTATTAGACTTAAACTATAATAACATCTAACTAAAGGAAAATGGTAACTTCAAAACTAGAAAGAAATAATTCTAACTACTATCATAAATTGACTAAGGAAAAGAAAAAGGTAGACAATGCTACTTATGGTGTGCTTAACTATGTTAAGGTGGCTTCTAGCCTAAGTATCACCATGACATTAGCATCATGGACCACGCCTTTCCCTCTATCCTTTCTCTTGCTATTTTGTAATTCCTTCGCATAATCAGTCTCTGTGATTAGAGTTTTTATGTTCTTTAAGATGCTGGAATAGCACTAATTGGCAGCAAGTTGGCTACTAACAAATTCACCTATTTTGTTAGCATAGGGAACTTTAGCTTCATTTAGTATTTCGATGCCACTACTTGGAACAAATTCATGGTAGGCCCCCCTAGGATGACGTTGTATGCTAATAGGGTCTTGACCACCAAAAACATCACCATCTTCTTAACTCGCCAAGGGTAAGTGCTCAAGTAATCTCTTAAAAAAAGTGTTGATCTTTTGCATTTGCACGTTATCCACTCTAAGTTAAAGGAGCACACCATGAAAGAGTATGATAGCCAAGCTACCACTATCTACTAATGTTTTCTTCATGTAGAAATTTGCAAGAGAGGTAGAGATCAAAGGCATTATTGTGTTCTCCTCATCTGGGTTCTATGTCCCCTTAGAAGACACACTTCATAAATTCTCATTATAAGATCTACTAAATGGGTCTGTATCTACCTACTTGCTCATGCTAATACCTTCATTGTATTCGAGGAGTCTTATCTAGTGAGTCCCCTTGGAATCACCGAGATAATATGAGTTATAGCTAGGTTCTTGGGGTCACATTGATATTACTAGTTCTTGGGCTCAAGACTGTCATTATATCCTCATCAGTGATCTTTATTTCCTTCATGTCCTAGAACCTCTTTTGGGACTACTCTATCTCTCTACCATAAGAGGTGCCTTCTCTAGATCAACCTTTAATTTCATCCTTTAAATGCCTACAATCGTTAGTGTTGTATCAATAGCTGTAGTGGAAACGACACTACTTGTTAGACTTTTTCTTCTTTAGGTTATCCGTCGTCTTTTGAGAAGAGTGTTAGATCAAACTATTGTGCCTTTACTAAGATCTCTATTTTAGGGACCTTAAGTGGAGTGTAGGTAAAGAAAGTTTAGAGAGGACTGGGCCTATGATCTCTTAGGCTTTTTATTGCAGTTATTACTCTTTTCATCATATATGTCTTATATTTTCTGACATCTTAAGTAGTCATAGCTTTCTAGATCCTAATAAATTTCTCCATGGGAATGAGTAGCTCTTCATGAGTTGCAAGGGAGTTTTCGACTATAGGCTCCCAAACTTTCTATTGTTTCAAGTTTTGCAAGAGTTCTTGGTTGATGTGAGGGATCTCTTGTACCTCCAGGATGAGATGGTTAAGATAGTCTCTCAAGGACTCTCCATCTTTCTATTTGATGGTGAATAGGTATGTCGTCATCTTAAGATACTAGTGGTTGATAGAGAAGTTATGAAGGAAGCATTGCTCTAATTATTCCCAAATTGTGATGGATTCAACTACCATCTTATTGAACTAGACCAGAGCACTTTTTGTGAGCATAGTCTAGAACACCTTGCAGGATGAGGCTTCACTCAAATTGTAGAGCTCCATCTCTTTAGGAAATTGTTCAAGTGCTCCTACAAGTTTGCAGTGCCATCAAACTCCAACAAGTTGGCTATCTTTATTCCTAGATGAAGTGTTTTTCCTAAGATAAATGAGCAAAAAGGACTACATCTCTAGAGAGTGACAGCGAAAGGAAAATATTGACTCTTTGCTCCTTGTGATAGCAGAGGTACTAGTGAATAAGTCTGGAGTTTGGTAGCACCGAGCAATCACTGGAAAGAGCCTACTTAGAGGGACAAGTACTTGTCCACTTGTTGAGGTAAAAAGGGAGGAGGGTGTCTTGCTTTAAGTTGGTCCTTTGCTTTATCCTCTCTAAGGATAAGAAAGCCCTTAGCTTCAATGAGAGAACTATTGTAGCATTCTTCAGTAGATTGGGTGACCATTATGGCCGCAACTTGAGCAGAGGCGTTCTCCAACAATGCTTTCAAAGCTTCCTAAGTCTTCTATAGAATTCATTCTCTATGAGGTAATGCCTGTTGCATGGGCATCTCCTTCAATGTCTATTACACTTCTGAGGCGAGCTTTGACGTTTAGTGTGGTTGTGTGTCTAGTTGATGGCTCTCCATGTTCTCACACCTTAGGACCACCTAGTTATTTGAATCTCAAGTTCTAAATCTTGTTTGAATTATTAACATTTATTTTTCTTTGGTTACAATCGCACAGTGGCTGCCAAGATGATGTTGCTTGAAAATGGAGTTAGAATCTTTTTTCAAAGTCAACAATTTTTAGAGTTCATTTTCTTTGAAACGTGATACAAAGAGTTCTCAATTCTCAAATTTGTAAATAATTTTGTGTGTTCAATTCAACTTTGGGGTTCAATATTTATAGCCTTTTCCTTAGTGAATTTCAACCCACTGGGATTTAAATGTCCTCCGTAATGAGTTTAGTTAATTGAGCTTTTGAAATTTATTTATTTATTTATTATTTCATAAATTAAACTTTTTAATTCATTTTTATTTTTTTGTCTTTGGAAACTTAATTTGTGATACCAGTCCTAAAGTTATTCATCATCAACTAATAATTTATAGATCACATCATAGGCCTTGATATGATATTATGCTCAAAAATCTAAAACTTAACACTTAACATGGGTGATAGAATTGTTAACTGCACCTAATTCTAAATGTTAAAGTGATGTCTAGTGAATCAATTAGACTAGTACTATAAAATTATTGCATAAATTTTTCTATTCAAATAATATTAATAACAGAGGAAATATGTCATGATTCATTTCATCAATAAACATATCTCATGCACTAAATGTTTATAGTCATAGGTTAATCAATTTATGACATCAATTGTTTGAATAGATTGGTGCATGCTTAATTGGGAGGACATAATCTATACTATTAGTGGAGCCCTTACCCTTTTTTTTTCTTTTTTTAATTAATTGCCTTTATTTTTATTTAATCTCATAACTTGCATAGACAACTACCTTTTCATCACTATATCTTTATATATTACACAATTCTCATGAAGGTTACACATATTTTTGATAAGGTTTGAAGTCGCATTTAGTGAATAGGATAGTGTTTGGGCTGATTCGACCAGGGAGGTCAAAAGATCCAACAGTGATATCTTTCGAGGTCTGAGATCTGCAACCAACAGTAAACGTTAAACTAGCCGAGGTGTTCCTGGCTAAGGCACTTTGATACTTAAGTTAGTATTGATTGAATTGAGATAATCGAATAGTAGAGTAAAAGTGTATAGTATATACGGCATTACCTGAAGTGTGGCTGGCAATAAGGTATTTATAGCCTTCTCCTGATGGATGATATGTTTAAGACGTTCCTATTAAGTATAGAGGGCTCTTGTCCTTGCCTGGGGGTTACTGGTCATTTCCAATCCCGATACAATTTCAAGTGGCATCATCTCTTACTTTCCAAGGTGAGTGGTGCTTTGGGGGTGCACCTCACTACCAGAGTTGGTGGCAGAAACTATACTAGGTAGCACGCACCATTAATGCAGATGCACGCTACTTGTTAGAGTGAGCATCCTATTCAACAATCATCGAATAGATAAGATAATTGACTAAAGGGTTGAACGGACAAAGTGACTTGAAGCCTCCCGTTAGGTACAGTTGAGAATAATCCACTGGACCAGGCGATTATGGTCAAGTAATCCGGCCTAGCTAAATCTAGAAATGCCGTTGGGCTGTGAATGTAAAGTAAGCCTAAGTGCTTTCTTTAAGGTCGATAGTTTGTTAAGTTAAACCTATTGGACTATCCCATATCATGAGTTCCCCCCACTCGTGGTTTTGATCGAGCTTGGCGATGAGAAGGAATAGGGAGTAGATAACTAAATGATAGTTATGCATACTTGACCAGGGTTTTTGATAATTTTGCGCATTTAATGCGCTAGTTACATAGCAAAATATGAAGCACCAAAGAGTGGCAATGCAATTATTACTATTGCTTAGGTTCCCGCATTCAAATGCCTATAAATAGTTGGGGTAGGAACATTTATTTTTCACTTTTGCTGAATCTAGTATGGTCAAGTTCTTACTCTCAGAGTTTTCTAAATCCTTTCTGTACCTTAGAATTTTCAAGCTATCCACTGTAAGTTCTTTTGCGAGCTTGTGCTTTTCTTCATTTTTCTTTATAAAGATGTCAAGTGCTTCAAATAGCGAGGATACTAGGTCTGAGGGTATATAGTTTCAGGAGAAGGTTGGGGATGAAAGTGCGTCTAAGCGTGCATTTAAGAGCACTTCTGACAGTTCATCGAGTGATAGCTTGACCTCTAACAGCTCAAGTATTGAGAGGGCTATTTTAGGGGTGATGCTAGCCCTAGCAAAGTATCGACATCATGGGATTGTTTACTATGGACCACTATAGTGAAATAGTGTCTAAGATCTCCCCCACTAACTTAGTTCGAATTAAGGAGATATACCATATCCCCAATGAATATGAACTTTTGGTGCCCGGACCTTGAGGTAGGATGTATCGGCCTCCAAGGGGATGTATTGCAGTATTTGAGAAGGGATTTAGGTACAGCCTTAGGTTTTCTTAAGCACCAGCCATAGTCGACCTCCTGGTGGGCCTCGAGGTCTGTATAACCTAACTCCTTCCTAAATGTTTTGCCATGATCTACAATTTTGCTGTGCTGATGCACCTGGTCAAATAGCTAATCTTTTTCACCATTTTTTCAATCTATTCTATTTGCCTATGTCCCGAAAGTCATGCAGTTATGAGGAGTCTGGGTTCTATTATCTGATAGCATATCTGCGTTGAAAATTCCTGATAGCCTTCTCCTCCTTATATGGCTTGGAGTGAAAAAAATATTTCTTTATATTTAAAGGTTGGGAAAGTTTAATATTTCAAAGGGGTGGTGGAGGGGGCATGTGGAAATACGAGGGAACCAAATGCCTAGTTGGCCCAACACTTTCATTCAGGACTTGATCGATTTTGGGCAGATAGAGGTCTTGATTCTAATTGAAGAGAGGTGTTTGGTGGTAGCTAGCCTATCGCCAACCATACTTAACTTGCCCACGGGTGATCGGCTAGGTAGTGATCTTTGTCAACTGTAATAATTATAAATTTTTTTTTGCTCGATTTTAATGGATTTTGTTGTCTTTTGTTGGCAAACTGAAAAGAAGTAATGACCTGCAATCGAGCAAAGGCTTTAGCCAAAGCTCAGAGGAATGACAAGCATCGCTAAATAACTGCTCGACGAGAGGCCTCTACAATAGAGCCTGCCACTTTGACTCGTTCGACCACCGCACCTGCCATACCCTAGATCGAACATGTGCTCCAACCTACTCGACCATAGGTGCGTGTTTGAAATAGCCACATGGGTTGAGGTAAAAGATAAATGATCGAATAGGGAGGTTCGGTGCCCAAGAAGACAGTAGATAGCAGGGGCAAGTAGAAGGTGGTGATGGGCTATGACTTATTTGGCAAGTGTGATGATAGGGTATTATCTCAACGTCCTTAACTAGAATCACCCCGCTTTGAACCTGACCCACTATGGAGGTAACTGATTCCATCTCCATTATACAATCGAGGATGTTAGGCACTGACGCCCTCAAGTGGATGGTGACCAAGCTCTTTTCCATGGACTAATGGAAACTCATAGGTATGAGTCAGGTTGGCGCACTCAAGGCTCTGGCCTACCATAGCAATATGGTAAGTATGAGGTCGACTGTTTCCTCATTGAGTTTCTTTTTCAAAAGTTACATTATTCACTGACACTTTTTATTTCAAGTGAGCCAGTTAGGATACCACTTTTATCGCTGATCGGAGTTAGCCCTAGTAGATTGTGAGGAGCTACAAGAGAGAGGGGATCTAGAGACCCTCAAGGTTCAGCTCAAGTCTTCTCAACTGCAAGTCGACCAGCTAACAAAAGAAGTAGCTAACCTCTAGGAGCAACTCAATGCTAAGGATTAGTAGCTGGTATAGGCGGTTGAGGAGAGGAGTCGAATGGATTCCATACTGAAGAAGGCTCACTTGGACATGTAGGTGATCTACTCCTTTGGTCGATCGATCGACCGCACAGATGCACTCAAAGAGGCTCAAAAGGCCTTCATTTGAAGCTCTCCACGATGCGATGGGAAGTGGTGGAACAATTCAATCTGAACTTGATCTTCCAAGATGTGAACATGGTTCTGTCTATCGACGACACTCACGCCATGTACAAAAAAGGGATAAAGCTATTTAAGTATCTGGACTATGCTTTTTGGGCCAAAGATAAAAGTAGAATAAGTCCTGCTCTGGATGAGAAGCTGCAGTCTTACCTAGAGTCTGAGGAGGGCGTAGTCGATGGGGGCAGTAAGAGGGAATAGTGAGAAATGCTCTCGTCGAGCCCATGACCAAAGCCCAATAGAAATAAGCTGAGGTCAAGGCCAAGCTCTATGAATTGGTAAGCAAGTTTGCCTTCGCCGAGGACTTTGTCTTCAACTGAAAGATGGGCAGTTCGATGTCGCGCAGTATATACTGCGCTCAACTAATTTCTTGAGCAATGTCGTAGGACTTTTACAAGCAACTTGAGCTATTTAACTAATCATATTGGTGATGCCAGAGCTCAATGAAACTCGCAGGAAAATGGCCAGGCTAGGTTGAGCCAAACTTAATTTCTAGACTCTCTTTGTTGTTTTATTTTTGTTGTTGTTGTTGTTGTTGTTGTTGTTGTTGTTTTTGTAATAGAATGTTATTGTAATAGACATTCCAATGAATGAAAGATCATTTTCATACCTTTGCTGTTGAATAAATTCAATTTCATATTTTTCTTGTTGAATGCAACTTTTCTATCGTGATTGTATGGATAAATAGATGACAACCAAGTTAGTTATCAAGAAAATCTAACAACTTTGTTGTTGATTTTAGTTAGGGTTGAGAGATCAGCATGGTCTTGCTTAAGCGTATTTAATAGTTTGTTTTCACAACTTTGCTCAACTTTATAGTCAATTTTCATAGTCGACTTGTTGATCGCCTACTGGGTCGATTATATAGTTTTGGCTAAAAAGCCTTGAGTTGGTAGCATGTAGCTATTTTGAGTCAACTATGTGGTCGATTTAGAACTTTGGTTTGGCAGTATGAAGTTGCTTTTGTGTCAACTACGGGGTTGACTTGAGCTTTGAGTGGCAGCACAAAGTTGCTTTTTCATTGACAGTAGGTTCAACATAAAACTTGAGCGGCACTATGAAACTGCTTGTTCATCAACTATGGGGTCGACATGAAACTTTAGTGGCAGTGCGAAGCTACTTTTCCATCAATTGCAAGGTCAACATGAAATTTAAGTGGCAACATGAAGCTATTTTTTCATCAACTACGGGGTTAACATGAAACTTTAGTGGCAGTGCGAAGCTACTTTTTCATCAACTACAAGGTTAACAAAAAACTTCAGTAGCAGTGTGAAGTTTCTTTTTTTTGTCAACTATGGGGTCGACATTAAACTTTAAATGGCATGATGTAGATGTGGTTGTGACAATACAAACGAGTGATAGCAATGTTGCTAGAAAATTATTTATATCATAGAATACGAGGATGATTACAATGTGGTTTTTATATGTATAATTTCTTCAAGTTGATGGCATTCCATAGATGAGGCAGCTCATCCCCATCCATATTGGCAAGTCGGAAAGCGTTATGCTTTGATACCTTCACCACGGTATAAGGTCCCTCCCATTTCGGGTCGAGTTTGCCAACATTCTTAGATACTTCCACTTTTTTGAGAATAAGGTCTCCAATCTTAAAATGGCTCAACTTGACCCTTTTGTTATAGTTCTCCACCATTTTTGACCTGTAGCATTGCTTGGTGTTGTAAGCTTTTTGCCTTTGCTCATTGATAGTCTCGAGGTCGGGCTTTCTTTCTTATATGTTCCTGAGTGGGTGGAAGTGAATGACTTGAGCTGTTTATTGTATGAGTTTTGAGGGGATGACTGCCTCGGACCCATAGACTAAACTATAAGGGCTGTGACCTGTGGCTGAATGAGGGGTTATCCTATACGCCTATAATACTCCCAAAAGGTTGTCTGCCCAACTTGAATCCATATCTTGTATCCTGGCTTTCAAGTAGTTGAGGATTGTTCTCTTGTTCACCATTGTCTGGTCGTTCAACTGAGGGTCATCCACTAAAATAAAATATTGGGTGATCCCTAGGGCCTCACACCAACCTTTAGTACTTCTGCTCTGGAACTAGGTCCCGTTATCTGAAATGAGGATCTTAGGTAGGCCAAAATGATAGATGATATTTTTCTAGATGAAACTCTTAATAGTCACATTGATTATCTTTGGAACAGCCTTAGCCTCGACCCACTTAGAAAAATACTCGACCACCATGATGATGAACTTTTGTTGATCTATTGACTTTGATAGTGAGCCTAAAATATTGATCCCCCACTAGTTGAATGGCCAAGATATTTGAACATTGACCATGGGCGCGATGGGTTGATATAATAGGTTAGAATGAACTTAGTATGATGTATATTTTTTAGCAAAATCTGTGGCGTCTTTCAGTAACGTCGACCAAAAGTACCCATATTTGATGATTTTATGTGTAAGGGATCTTTTCCCAGAACGGTTCCCGCACATGCTAGTGTGGATGTCCTGCAATACGTCCTAAGCCTGGTCGAGATCTAGGCACCTTAGGGATGGTCCAAAGATTGACTTCTTATGCAATTGGACATGCTCGTTGAGCACAAACTTGGCAGTTTGTCCCCAAACGCAACGGGCCTCATTTCTATCTTTGGGGACTATGCCATGACTCATGTAGAGTTTTATCAAATCTTACTATGAAGGGACTGTCTCCTCGATGCTTTCTATCAAGTTCTCTTTGAGTATGCCGATCAATGGCCTATCGATGACCAAAAATATTATCATCCTGTCTCTCGTACCTCTGATCGAGTTGGAAATTTTGAATAGGGCATTCGCACGCTCATTCTTAGATCGGGGTACCTAACTAAAGGTAAACTTTTTGAATGATTGCCGTAATTTTCTAACCTCGGCCAGGTATTAGCTCATTGTTGAATCCTTGACTTCAAAATTTCTCTCGACCTGTTCTACTACTAGTTGGGAGTTTATGATCTCAGCCAGGTGCTCGATGCTTCGATCGAGTGCTATCCTCATCCCCACGAGAAGGGCCTTATATTTTATCTCATTATTAGTAACTATGTAGTCAAGTATAATCATAAAATAATACTCACTATTGGAGAACGGAGAGCCACTCCTACTCCTTCTCTTGATGTGTTCGAAGATCTATCAACATGCAAAATTTAAACAAGAGGGGCTTTGTTGCTTTTCTTAGGCAGGTCAACGCATTCGGTGATAAAGTCCACCAAGAACTGCGTTTTGATGGCTATTCTAGGCTTGAAGGTAATATCAAATTCTCCTAATTCGATGGCCCATTTAGTTAACCTCCTAGAGATGTTTGGCTTCAACAATGCTTGCTTCAATGGTAGGTTGGTCAGCACTATTATGGCATGAGATTGAAAATATGGACACAGCTTTCGAGCTGCCGTGACTAGGGCCAATGCAAATTTCTCAATCTCTAAGTAGTTAAGCTTTGGTCCTTGGAATGACTTACTGCAATTGGGTAAATTGGTCGATGGTTTTCATCCCTGGTCGAGACTAAAATTGAGCTGATCGATTCTTATGAGACAACCAAGTATATCTAAAGTACTTCTCCAAGTTCAGGTTTCGCAAGCATAGGGGGCGAAGACAAGTATTGCTTCAATTTGACTAGCACCTGATCACATTGTTCATTCTATTGGAAACCCAACATCTTGGCATTTTTGAGAATTTTGAAGAAAGGCAAGCTCTTGTCTACTAATCATGCGATGAATCTTCCCAAGGCAATAATCCTTCCAACCAGCTACTGTAAATCTCTAACTATTCGAGGAGAAGCAATGTCCAAAATAGACTGAATCTTCTGTGGATTGGCCTCAATGCCCTATTGATTGACCATATAACCCAAAAATTTACCTCCTCAAACTACAAATGTATACTTATTTTGATTCAACTTTAGACCAAATGCTCTCAATATTATAAAAGTGTGATTAAGGTCAAGCAAATAGTTTTAGGCATTTTTCGTCTTTACAATCATATCGTCGATGTACACCTCCATCGACTTACCTATTTTATTTTTGAACATAAAATTGACTAATCTTTGGTAAGTTGCTCCAGTATTTTTCAGCTTAAAAGACATGACCAAAAAGCAATAAATTCCATTGGGAACCACAAAAGAAGTTTTATCCCTATCTTCAGGGGCCATGAATATTTGATGATACCCTTGAAATACATCTATCATACTTAATAACTTGCAACCAATCATGGAATCTACTAGTAAATCTATTCGAGGCAGGGGGTAAGGATTTTTAAGGCAGGTTTTATTCAAATATGTGAAATCGTTACATATATGTCATTGTTCCTCATTCTTTGGGATGAGTACAACATTACAAAGCTAAGATAGATATTAAATTTCAACTATATAACCTACATCTAAGAGTTTCCTAGCTTTCTCTTTGATGATTTGGGTCCTCTCAGCATTAAATGTCCTCGTCTTTTGCTTGACTCGTTTGTATGAAGGATTGACATTGAGGCAGTGCACGATCACATTGCGGTTGATTCCATGGATGTTGAATGCCCTCTAGGCAAATGTGTCAATATTTCTCTTTAAGAAATCAAATATAAGGCACTCAAGGTGAGGGCCTATATATGTCCCAATTTGAGTAGTCTTGTCGAGGTTTCTTTGTTCCAACTCAACTATTTTAAACTTCCTAACAAGCTCTACTCGAGTATCCTCTAGCTTTCTCTTCTTATTGGCTTGGGTCTCCTTGAGTTCTGCTATAGAGGCATCCCCCAAGGTCTTCAATTGCAGCCGAGTCTTTTGCTCGCTTGACTCGATCGAAATATTGTAACACCTCCAAGCTTCCTTGATGTTACACAGCAGTTTGCCTGTGCCAGTTGGGGTTAGGAATTTGATCTTGATATAGTAGGTTGACATAATGGTATAAAAATCATTGAGGGCTGGTCAACCAATTATGACATTATAAGTGAATGGGGCATCGACCACCAGGTAGTTCACCATCAAAGTTTTTCTTCGAGATGCCTCCCTAAATGACATCGAGAGATTAATGGACCCTTTTGAAATACTTTTAGACCCCCCAAACTTGACTAGAGGGGTACGCACAGGTTCAAACTTTAGTTGCCCTAAGTTCATTCTTTTAAGAGTGGAAAGAATGATGATGTTAGCTAAGCTGCTGTTATCGACCAGGACTTTTCTCACTTCAAAGTTGGCAATCTCAATGGAGACTACCATAAGACAATCAGTTTTATGGTCGATGTTCTTTCCTTTGAGGTGGGCCAAGTTGCAGTCAATAAAAGAAATAGGCTTTGCACTCATCGATAGATGGAATATTATTTTGATTGGCGAGACTTTGGTCGACTCTAGCCTTCTCTGAGTCTATCTTCTTATTGATTTTAAGTCCCTCCTAGTGGGACCTCCCGCAATCATGTCAATTACTCCTCAAATGGGCAGGCGGTCTTCATGAGCAGGTTTCTTTCCTTTGTATTCCTTTCTCAGGCTAACCGACCTTTCTCTACAAAGAGTCCAATAGATTTTTCCCCTTTCAGCTTGCGTCTTCATAGCCATATATTTTTTGAAATGACCCTGTCTAATGAGCCTCTCAGTTTCATCCTGGAGATTGAAGCATTCATCAATGTTATACCCTTTTTGTTT
This sequence comes from Jacaranda copaia, assembly GCA_014898725.1. Taxonomy (NCBI): domain Eukaryota; kingdom Viridiplantae; phylum Streptophyta; class Magnoliopsida; order Lamiales; family Bignoniaceae; genus Jacaranda; species Jacaranda copaia. The sequence continues at coordinate 2,114,225 of JACGDI010005286.1, read as the reverse complement.
ATGAAAGTGGTAATATTTCTTTGATTTTTTCATTACTTCAGTCTCCGTCAACTTCCTCGATTTTTTGAGGAGATTGTTATGCTGAATGGCAAATAGGACCTCTTTCCTTAGAATATTCAGTGGGGTGTAGTCGTGGAAGCACTTTATTGGAAATCAACCTCTCTCTCTCTCTCTATATATATATATATATTTAGTCATCTCTCTCATTATTTTTCAGTTTGTAGACCTTAGAGTTTCTAATCTTCAGCTTGTTCATCTCTTCTTGAGTTATATATCTCCATCAGGTTGTGCAATTCCTCTATCGACCTCGGCCGCTCACGTACTAAAGTATTGGCGCATTGCTTGTGTTTGAGTCCCAAAAATTGCACGTTGATTAAAAACTCAATCCTGGGATTATCTATCTTTAGAACCTCCGTGTTGAACTTTATAAAAAAGTAATAGATGGACTCCCCCTCATTTTGCTTGACAATGTAGAGGTGAGTGTAGGGGAGTTTCGCCTTTCTCTAACTGGCAAATTGGTGTAGGAATTTATCATAGAGCTGATGACAGAAGTATATCAATGAGGGCTCTAGCTTAGCAAACCAATCAAGCGTTATGCCTTAGAATGTGGTCACCAGCATCTTAACATGGATGTACTCGTTGTACCTATGCAGCTGCATCATATGCTTGAATTACATCAAGTGCTCATTAGGGTTGGTTGAGCTATTGTACCTCATAAGTTTGATCAAGACCTTGGCATCGATAGCAATATTCTCATCAACAATCTCTTGGATAAAAAAGGAACCTCTTTCTCAATGAGACCTTTGGGGGCCCATTGGGTTGGGCACCCTCTCAGTGTTTCTCCTTGAGATTCATCGAGTGTCTATTTAGTTATTGCACTTGGTGGGAGACTTTTTCCCACTCCTCCCGATCAGCTTAGGTAATTTTTCAATTAAAATGAGGTCTCATGCATTCGGCCCTATAGCGTTGTGGGGCTCAAATAGGACGGACAACGTGATTTGAGGATTCATCCACTTCTTTGCATTGGTCATGTCTAGAATGTTCAATCCTATCACACTGCTAGGCTCGATTAGGTTGAACGTAGTAGTCTATAGAGTTAACAATTTCCTCCATTAGCTCTGGTCACCCCCTCTCTCCCTAGGGCATCTAGGGTTGGCTTCTCGTCTAGCTAGTAGCTGCCTGGACTCCTGGCAACCACAACTGTCCTGGGGGGACCTCTCTTCTAGTGGAGATGGTTGCGAGGTTGCACTATTAGTTGGAACTGGCATTGGTGGTATACCTATTTAATGCAGCAAAAAGCTATACGGAGATTTAGGAAGAGATCTATTCACTTATCAGCTAAGACATGGTCAGCATTACAACTTGCTCCTGAAGGGCACTGGGGCTTGGAGCATATGAACCTTGTAGGGTTGGAGGGGGAGGTGGGGATGCTGGCCTTCTGTTATCCTCTCTCTCAAATGCGGTGCTTCTAATATTTACCATTTTCTTAGTCTCCCATAGATGACGCTAAAGTGATAAGGTTGAAAGTAGTATTTAGTGAACGGGGTAGTGTTTGGGCTAATTTGACCAGGGTGATCAAAAAATCCAACAATGATATTATTCGAGGTCTGAGATCTGCAACTAATAGCAAACGTTAAACTAGCCGAGGTGCCCTAGTTAAGGCACTCCGACACTCAAGTTAGTATTGGTCGAATTGAGAAAATTGAACAGCAAAGTAAGAACGTATAGTGTATATGGTATTACCTGGAGTGTGGTTGGCAATGAGCTATTTATAAGCTTATCTTGGTGAATAATATGTCTAAAATACCCTTATCAAGTGTAGAGGACTCTTGTCCTTGTTTAGGGGTTACTGGTCATTTTCAATCCCAGTACCATTTCAGGTGACATCATCTTTTACTTTCCAAAGTGAGTGGTACTTTAGGGGTGTGTCTCCCTGCCAGAGTTGGTGGCAAAGACTATACTAAGTGGCACGTGTCATTGATGTGGAGGCACACTGCTTGTCATAGCATTAAATGCGGCAAGGATACGAATTAGCGCTGGAGTGAGCACTCTAGTCGACAATCATTGAACAGACAAGGCGGTCGACTAGAGAGATGGTTGAATGAACAAAGTGGCTTGAAGCCTCCCGTTAGGTACGATTGAAAATAATCCACTCGACCAAGCGATTATGGATGAGTGATCCGGCCCAACTAAGTACAAAAGCGCTGTTGGGTTGTGCATGTTAAGTGGGCCTAGGGGCTCTCCCTAAGGTTGATAGCTTGTTAGGTTGGGCTATGTCATATCAATTTCCATATCTCAACTAATTGTTTTATCTTTTTTAACTTCTTATTGTAAGTATGTTCTCTTTTATTTATATTATTTTATTATAAATTATTTGTGTAAATTTCATTTGAACTTTACTTCATGAATATAACTATCTTGATATTTAAATTTTATTGTTTTAAATAAAGATGTATTTATTTATATATATTAATTATACTATTAAATACACTCGCATTGAATATGCGATAAGCACTAGTATATCATAAATCTTAATATACTGGCATTAGTGTTCATATGTAAGTGCTTGTGACCAAACAAGTTCACTGCAATACCTTGTTCAAACATTCCTAATTGAAAATTAGCTATGTATACCCAAATCAACATTATAACAATATTGTATGTCAATTATTAGACTTTGATGGATGTTCTGATTGCTTGAGAATCATTAAATAACATTTTTTTCCGAGTAGTTTAGACATTGGTTTTGTGGTGTGAGAGTGAGAATAATTGTTCTTAGTTAGAATTCAACCATTTTTGAGCATGTTTCAAATATAATTCTACAATTAATAATAAATTGTAGAATGGTTGGAGTGTTCCTCAACAAAAACTCTTTGATATTCAAATCAGTATTCATAAAAGAGGATAATATGCAAAATTAAATTTTAAGAATATTAAAAATAATATATCTCATAATGTCTATTTCGAAAGTATTTACGATGAAAGATCAAAACGTGTTAAGTTGGCTCACATACCCTTAATTGCTTAGTCCGAAGTCCGATCCATTAGAACCTCATGATTCCATTAAAGAATTCAACTAGTGGTCCATTTATTTTGCTCATATTAGTTTGTCTTATAGTTTTACCGCGTCTTGTCTTGTGTCTTGGAGGAGGAGTTCAAAAAACCTCTAAATAAAATTATAAATTAAATAAGTTTTTATCTTTTAAGAGTTACTAATATTATTGGGTTTTAACATTTTATTTTTACTAAGTTAAATATCATAGACTCTTTTTAATTTTATGATTTAAGTTCATTTAAACAATATATGTATAATTGGTTGGTTAGTTTTAAACCAAATTCAACCTCTGTATCTAAATCAACTCAAAAATTTTGAGTTGGATCGGATGAAAGGCGTAGATTTATGAATTGACTCCATCAATGTCCAACCTTATTTGTAGATTTAAAAATTCACTTTTTTGTGTTACTTACTTGTATAAAGATCGTCATATCATATTGCTAAATCTCAACAAACCTATTTATGATCAGATGCGTATGCAATTAATAATCGAAACTCGTATTTCATTTATACTAATTAAATATGATTATACGAAAATTATACAAGAGTTTTACAACATTAATATAATTTACATATATATATATATATATATATATCTCTAAGGAAGTCAATCTTGAAATGATCTTGCACTGCACTCATCATTGTCCAAATTAGACTTGCAATGGAGAAAGATGATTATTAATGAATAAAACAATTACATTGATATCACCAATTTAACCCTAATTTCACACGAATTTTTAGAATATTTTTCTGCTATAATTTCTTTCAGTACGTATGCACGTAACGGCTTCCTTGATCCAAAACTATGATTTTTATTAATGATTTTACCATTCAAATTTATGGTTGAGTTTGTTGGAGGAAAATTTTCATTTTATTGTTCCTAAATTTATCATGTTATTATTTTAATGCATGATTTTGATTTTATTGTTTTTTCTTTATAAATTATATAACTCTTTATATTTCCTCTATTCTCCTTTTTATAGTTTCTAGTTGGTTAGATATGAAATTTTAGATGAGAGTACAAAGAAAATATATGTATTTTTTTTAAATAGTAGTTGAGATTTAGTAGTGTAATATCATATATTTTGGAGTAAAATTTCATTTTACAAGATAAAATCTTATTTCGGAGCATTTTGAAAAGACACATGAGTGGTAAATTTGGAAAATGAAGCATTTTAGTAAACATTGATATTTATATTTTGATTTCATAATAAAATTGTGATTTTGTTATTTTTGATTTATTGTGAAGTTAATAGGATATGTTTTCTTACTTCTATCATATTTCTAATCCCATCTGATTAATTAAGAGGTTATGAGATATTCATTTCATATGAGTTTTAGAGAGATTCACTGTTACACTTCACAAGTTTTGAATGTTTTGACAATTAGATATGGAATAATTACTCGTTTTTTAATGATACGTTAGTATACTAGCTAGCTAAACTTTATACTATGTTTTAATCAACGGAAATAATGAAAAGAAAAAAAAAAGAAGAAGAAGAAGAAGCAAATACGCACATACTCAATAATAGAGCCACATCATTTAAAGTGTGAAAAAACTTTCCTTCGAATTTGTCACATTAAAATTTAGGATCCAAACATTGTAAGTATTTTAGAAAAACATTAGTATTAATAAGGAAAGTACTAATGGTAAGATATTACATGCTTTGAACAATATGGAAAGTTTTGTTGGTAAGATATTACATGCTTGTTGTAAGCATAAATTTCTTTATCTACAAAATTAAAATTATAAGCCGGGAAAAATTCGTATAAATAAAATAAAATTAAAACTTGTTAATTATAAATTTATTCTCTAATTTAATCCTATGATTCTTCCTTCCTAAATATGATCTTGAAATTTAATGAGCTCTGCGAAGAACGCTTTGAACACTGTGGATCTCCTTGAATTTGATTTGAAAAAAATAACATCAATTCAAGAATTTTGTGCCATTATCTTAAATCAAACATAAAATATATGAGTTCCACGAAATACACCTTGAACGCTGCGGATTTCCATAAATTTGATTTCAAGAAAATAATGCCAATTCAAGGGTTTCACACTTTAATCTCGAATTAAATGCCAAAATATGATGAGTTCCTCAAAGAACGCTTTAAACGCCATAGATCTCCTTGAATTTGCTTAAGAGAATTGCTAGACTCCAAAATTTCTCTCACTTGCTAGGATTTGTATTGTTTGTTGAATGAGCTTTGATCACCCCCTTTATATTGATACTTGATGGGAGAATTCTAGATTGATTTGAACTTCTTTAATAGTTATCCCTTTGATAAGATAATATTAAATATCAAGTATAAATAGATAATATCAAATATCTTGAGATATTGTCAAATATCTTTGATTTGATTGGTTTATAGACATAGACACTTTTTCTTTGACATTTGTCAATATTCGATTTAAGCATAAAATAAATATTGCGATATTAATTAAAATTAACTATTTATCTTTTGGAATTAAATTTAATAAATTCAAGATAAATAAAAAATTTTAAATTAATAACTATCAAATTATTGTATACGTGTCACGCTTCAATTGAGCAAAATTAATACATCTATAAATGCTCCCACTTCAAGGCTTGGCGAAAGATTTGCCAATCATCCACAAAAGATGCAATGCTTGAAATATTTGAGAATTTTTCCTTTCTCTCTCTAATTTTTCAAATATATCTGCGATATGAAATCCTTGAAGCATTCATTAAGCTATAGAGATTAGAGCTCTTCTACAAACATGTTGCACATTGCTGTTAAAAAACTATATTACTTTATGGAAACTTCATGGACTTTGTGGATTGCCAATATTTGGAGATTTTTATGATGAAGCCCTCCTCTTTGCCTATGAAACTAATAAATAGATTAAGTCATAATGCAGTTCAAAGTAAGCATCCTTATGAGGGGGTGTTGTACACCATTTATACTCATGTGGACCAGGAGTAACATGCAGATTAGGCTTGTGCATCAAGAAGCATATTTAACTTGAATAGATATTTTATATTTGTTTCAAGCAGTTCATTTGAATTTGATTGACAATTTATACTCATACCAAGTAGTTTACTTGAATTTGATTTAATAGACAATTTACATTATTATCAAAGAATACATGGGGAGACTTTAACTTAAAATTTTTAGATAATTTATGCACATATTTAAGAGCATTATTGATAGTTTAAACTCTTTCATGGAGCACATGGAGAGATTTTAAATATTTAGATAGTTTATGCTCGTATCTATGAGCCTTATTGATAGTTTAAGCTCTTATAGAATTTGGAGATTAGAACTTTAAACTTGAAAACTTGGAGACTTGATTCTTTGATTTAGAGACTTAAAATTTTAAGTTTTGGACTTGGAGACTTAGAGACTGGAGTTGTGGATTTAGAGACTTGGAGACTTGAGTTTGGATTTGGAGACTTGAGAATTTTATATAGTTTATGCTTTTATTTGGGAGCATTATTAATAGTTTAGGCTCTTATTAAGGAGTATATAAAATTTGAAGATGAAAATTAATTATCCCTAACATCATCATCATCATCATCATCGACAGCACTTAAATCTTCTTGTTCACTAAAATTCATGCTCATTTCAATATTATGTGCATGAGTTGCTAAATCATCAAAAGTTTTTGGTTTAATTCCTTGAAGTATGTAACAAAGACTCCAATGCATTTCTTGAATACACATCTCAATGGCCGAAGTCTCCGACGATTGATATGTAATTAAGACTCAAAATTCTTTTATGATTGATGTACTCAATGACAACTTCTTCCTTCCACTAGTAAGTTGGTGAGTTCAATTGTGTTGATTGTCCTTCGAGTGCTATAGGCACGATTGAGAAACTCTTATTCTAGTTGCCCCCAACTATTGATGAAACCTGCCCCTAAGTTAGTATACCAATCAAAAGCATCGTCCTTTGATGATTGAACAAATTGTTTAACCAAATGATCTCCATATGTCTTAGTATTATTAGGAAATGAGTCATGTGTTACTTTGGGTTGCCCTTCTTATTGAACTGCTGAAACTTTAGGAGCTAGTAACCAATTAGCATTTTCAAGTTGTCAATCCTTTGAGTGTATGGCTTTGAGTAAGTTATAGACAATTTAGAACTTCTATCAGGCTTGTATTTAATAGTTCCCACGATAAAATCCTTTAGTGGGACAATGGGAATTAGCCTAATGGAAACTTCTAGTTCTTTTGTTGTGGTCTCTTAATTTTTGGTTGATTGCCTCCTTGTGAATATTTTGCTTTTGTCTTGAGCCTCAATTTGCTTCTTTACCATGCAGTTGGTATCAAGATTGTCAACTTTGTTCATCAATTTGGAGATTTGAAAGTCTTGCTCTTTGATATGCTTCGTGAGACATTCAATGGCTTTTGTCGAATTTGCAATTTGTTCCTTCAAGGTAGTAGCACTTGTCATCATCATTGTTGCCATGCTCAAGGAATTTGATGTTGAGTAGGGGAATGGATGATGCAAATTCTTCCTTTGAGTCTCTATCATCTTCATTCATATCAATAAAATGCGGAAACATCTTTTCCATAGCACATGAAGGAGCCACATTCGAATATGATTGCAACTTCATGGATATATTTCTTGTGGCGATGCCAACACTTTTTGCTATAGCACTTAGGGAATTTAATGTGGTAATTTTCAATGCAGCAATCTTGTTGGTAGTCATTTAATTAGTCTTGATAAAGGAAAGAGATGAAAGGTAGAGATGATCCCCTGGGCATGCCAAAAAGCTGTAAGCATAAATTTTTTTGTCTGCAAAATTAAAATTACATGATAAGAAAAATTCATACAAATAAAATAAAATTAAAACTTATCAATTGTGGATCTAATCCTCTTATTTTTTTCCTTTTAAATATGATCTTGAAATTTAATGAGCTCTGTGAAGGACACTTTAAACACTGTGGATTTTCTTAAATTTGATTTAAAAAAAATAACGCCAACTCGAAGGTTTCACACCTTAATTTTGAATCAAACGTCAAAATATATAAGCTATGTAAAGTATGACTTGAATGCCGTGAATCTCATTAAATTTGATTTGAAGAAAATAATGTTAATTCGAGGGCTTCGCACTTTAATTTTAAATCAAATGTCAGAATATGATGAGCTCCACGAAAAACGCCTTGAACGCTATGGATCTCGCTGAATTTGCTTAAGAGAATTGCTGGAATTCTCTAAAGTTTCTCTTACTTGCTAGGATTTGTATTGTTTTTTGTATGAGCTTTGATCACCTCCTTTATATAGATGCTTGATGGGAGAATTCGAAATTGATTTGAACTTCTTTTATAGTTATCTCTTCTGTAAGATAATGTCAAATATTAAGAAATAATATCAAATATCAAAAGGTAATATTAAATATCTTTAATTTGAGTGGTTTACAGATATAGGCACTTTAACTTTGACATTTGTCAATATTTGATTTGAGTATAAAATAAATACTAGAGTATTAACTAAAATTAACTATTTATCTTTCAAAACCAAATTTAATAAATTTCAAGATAAATAACAAATTTTGAATTAATAATTATTATATTATTTTTTATGTGTCACTCTCTAATTGGTCAAAATTAATACGTTTACACTTGTATAGTACATAGTGGTGTTCAGATCCATACCAAATAGAACAAAATTGACCATTCAATCCAATCCAAATTGAAATCAATAAAAATTGATTCTTTTGGATTAGTTTGGATTTTATTTTTCTTAATCAATTGGTTTTGTTCAATTATCATTTCATTTTGAAAAATTGATCTAATCTAAATCGAAATGAACCTTGTATATTTTAAGATAAAAAAATATGCTTTAAATATAAAATACCAGAAATAAGCTAAAATAATATAACTTAGACAAAATAACCTAAATCTAAGGTTGAAACTTTTGTAATTGCTTGTCTAGGAGTTAATTCTTGCAACTTTATGGATTTGTTACGTTGGCTTGAATCTTATGGACCAATTTTTGTTGTTTGATCTTTTCTTAATATTATTAGTATTGGTTTCTATCATTCGTATTATTTATCTTTTATGCATACTTGTAGTTTATAGTTTATATGTTCTTATAGAATATAATTCAAAGGCCAATATTAATTTCAATATTGATTATATTGTCGAGGAAGAAAGTTGAACTATAATTGCCAAATGGGTATTACAAATTAATTGATTAAATTAGCAATAGTACATTATCAAATATTTTGATTGGAAGTCTAAATTGAAAAAAATGATTACTTGATCCAATTTAAACTGATTTAAAATGAATTCAAATTTAGTTTTAAAAAGGATCCAAACCAATGAAATATAGATTATATTATTTGGATAGGTTGACTTTCTGTTTAAAAATTGATTCAAAACGAATTGTGTTCATCTCTATTGTGTAGTAGTAGTAATTAAAGTTCTAAATGCAGATGATAAAGTATTAAAATTAAATAGTAATATAGACATTTCATTTTATAATATCATTACATATATATTTAATAATTTATAATTTTACTAAAATGATACACAAATAAATATATTAGTAATCCAA
>JACGDI010005286.1:2088851-2104539 GCA_014898725.1 Jacaranda copaia | reverse complement strand
AGGAGATATTTTTTTTTACTGTAGCAGTCAAATCAATATTCTTTTTGTTGAATTTTGAGGGTGAAGATGAAATGAAGTGATTTTTTCAATATTAGAATAATAATAAAATTATATAATATATATAAAATATGTATGCATATGTTGAAGAATGTGCATTTTGGAAGAAAAATAAAGATATGTATTGAAGAATGTACATTTTGAAAGAAAAATAGAGATATGTTTAATTATATTTTCCCAAAATAATGTTGTTATGGGGAAATATAACCAAACAAAACCTTTGAGTTTTTCTGAAAGTCATTAATTGTAAATCTTAAAAAAATTAGAAAAGAACAATACATTAAAATTATTCAGAATTTATTAATTGAAATTGTAAAATAAATCACAGAATAATATATGACATTGATTTACAACATTTCCTTTTCTCCCCCGAACCGGAATCTAATTTTTCACTCTCCATTATAATAAAATGCTGTTATTATTTTTTGTTTGAAAATTGAATGCACTCGCAATTTTCATTCACTAAAACTGCACAGATGATAAATAAATAAATTTGATTTTTGACTTTTAAATAATAATATTTAAACAATAAGAATGTACCAATAACAAATCTTTTTATCAAAATCTAAAAGTCCATGCAAACAAAAAATGTGACTGTGACAACAACTGGATTGACTATTTGTTATTCTGAAGTTTTAAACATTACCAAAATAATTTCTCTCTAATCTCTATTATCCTTTCTATTTTACAGTCATACTTTTTCCAAAAATTAAAAATATAACATCTTACAAAAGTTCCGTTTTATCCAGCGCCACTCAAATTTTAAATCTTTGTATCAATTCGAATTAAGGCACTTCAAAACAATAAAAGAATAAATCAATAAAAAAGCTCAGCATTAGTTTATTTCTCACCCCTCTGCTGTGCTGTGTGTATATATATACATACACACAAAAGAACAGCAACTGCCAAATTTTCAATACCTCCCACGCCCCCGGTGTCTGGTTTTTCTCTCCACAAATACAGTATACATAACAAACTTCCATACACAGAGCTCAAAGACACTTGGAAGATTCAACAATGGCGAAGCATTCCAGAGTGATGGTGGCTCTGATCTTCGCCTTGGTGGCCGGATCTGCGTTGGCTCAGGCTCCAGCAGCCTCGCCCAAGGCTGCTCCGACAGCAGCTCCAGTGGCGGCTCCGCCCACTCCGGTGGCTGCCGCACCAACTCGAGCACCATCAGCTTCCGTGAAGCCACCTGCCTCAGCTCCGTCCTCCGAGGCCCCCACCTCTTCTCCTCCTGCTCCTCCCACCTCCCCCGCCGGTGCTCCCGCTGGGTCCACCACGTCTCCGCCGTCCATCGCAGCTGCCCCCGGCGGTTCTGCTACTGCTCCCGGCGGTTCTGCTCCTGCTCCCAGTGCAGCTGCTGGTTTGAACAGATTCGTTGCAGCCGCCGGATCTGCTGCTGTGGTGTTGTTCTCTGCTGCTTTCTTGCTCTAGATCTTCAGTAGGAATATCGGTGTTAATTTTATGATTTACTGTATGTTTAATTATTTTTATTTTGGGTTTTGATTTGATTTTATGATGTACCGATTTGATTATTTACGGATTCTTTGACCTGTCTCTCTCTCTCTCTCTCTCTCTGTCAGCTTGTCTATGCTGTCTTCTTAATTGCATTTTAAGCACAGTATTTTGTAAAATTATTAGTTTCATGTTAATTATGTTTGGATTTAAAAAATATTTTGTACTTTGTATTTTTATTTTGCTTTTAAATAAATTGATCAATTATACCATCAGATTAAATACAGATCTAAACATATGATAATTCAGACGTTGTTTCACAATTTATAGTTTATATTTTACTTCAGTGAAGTGGAAAATGATAAATCATTTTTGTAGTTGGCAACATAAATGTATCAAAACACGGTTAATTTAAAATAAAACCACTTTGCAGTTAATCCTTCAAATAAAACATAATTAATAAAATTAAACTCAACTCAACTCAAATAAATAAATACTTATTCATAACATTAACTCCCTGAGGAAGAATATTATGGGACCGCATACAGTTGTTGAATTATATAGGATCGAAGGTTATTAACTTAAATTTATTTAATCTTTTTTTTTATTACTATGTAATACACATTCACATGCTCAATTTGTTTTGCAGGTAATAAATTAAAGTTTTCATCGTCTTAAATATTGATTTGAGGGCAAATGTGTATGGTGCACACTCCAAAATGATATATAAGATTTTATTTATTTTTTAATACGAATTGCTTTTTATTTTAATCAAAATATATTTAAATTGTTTTATAGCAATATTTTGAGTGCAATAATATTAGAGTAATTCTTTTCAATATTTATAAAAATTTGGAGTCACTAATGGTGGAAGTATTATTATTGAATAATGTCGTGAAACGAGTGAGGCGACACCTGAGGAGTGAGCGGTATGGAAGCCAGCTGTTGAATGTATTCGGTGAAACTAGAAAAGGTGGGGTGATATCGGCATCACGTGGTCTAACAGCTGTGATACCCTGTCGGCTATCCTTCACGACAACCATGTGCAGATGTGCTCTCCACCCTTTAAGAATTTATTTTTGTTTTTATTTTATTAGCTATTTCTTTTCTTTCTGTTCTCATTCTTTATTTTTATTAATTTATTCATATATGCCTAAGATTTTGTCAAGACTTGGAACAAGGTCGGGACGGCGCGGCCGGCCCAGAACTGAACTGCCCTTGTATTGTTGTTGGGCCGGTTTGATTCGGGTGATGCGGCCCGTTATTTGTGTTGGGCTTTTCTTTGTAACTGTTCGCATGTAATATAGTTGCAAGGCATATGCAGCTAATGTCACACAGTATTATTATTCACAAACACTTATAATAATAGCTTCATAAGAATATTATTCTTATATCAGAATTCTTCATCCTGAAGTAAACTATACCTATATACTTTTAATCCTTAAGTTCCGTAATCCAACTAATATGAGCCATGTTCTTCCAATTAGCCTTTGTAATGTTGTGTACAAGATAGGAACTAAGGTAATTGCTAATCATTTAAAACCATTTCTCAATCTATTATTTCAACAACTTAATCCGCCTTTGTTCCACATCATCTCATTCATTATAGAAAATGTCCTGGTTGCCTTCGAAATAAATCACTTTACTTTAATAACACTAGGAAAGCAGGGACTAAAGGATACATGGAGGTGAAAATTGATATGAGTGAAGCTTATGGCCATGCATAATGGTCCTTACAGTGTGGTATGATGTTTAAATTAGGTTTTGCTCCAAGTTTTATTGAATTGATAATGTTGTGTGTTGTTACTCTCATTTCTTCTCAATGGAAATTGTTTTGGCTATCTGACACCTAATAGAGGCCTCCGGCAAGGAGACCCTCTCTCACTCTACCTTTTCCTTCTTTATGTAGAAGGGGTAATTTCTTTGATCAACGAAGCAGAGGCACAACATAACATTTTTGAAGTTGCAATTTCTCGGCGTGCATCACTGATATCTCATCTATTCTTTGCAGATAACACGCTTCTTCTTTGCGAAGCTAATGTGCATAATGTCCAATGCATTAACTCACTTCTATAACTTTATGCTTCTACATCAGGCCAATGTGTCAGTTTAGACAAATCATCATGATTTGTAAGCTTTAATGTATCACATGATGTTATTAATTTTATTTGGCATTACCTGGGGATTTAGATACACATCTCATGGCAAGTATTTGGGTTCGCCGACTATTATGGGTCGCTCAAAGTGGGAAGTTTTAATGATATTCGAGACTGAATTTGGGGAAAAATTCAAGGTTGGAAAGAGAAGCAGCTTTCGAAAGGGGGTAAGGAAGTATTGATTAAAGCTATTCTCCAACCCATGCCTACTTATGCCATGATTTGTTTTCTTCTACCGAAGTCACTGATCACTCAGAATATAGAACAAATGGTTAAACGATTTTGGTGGACTAATTCTTCCATCGATGGCATTTCCTGGATTAAATGGCATGTCCCGCAACCGCAGAAGGAGGAGGAGCTTGGATTTAAGGATTTAAGACACTTCAATCTGGCACTTCTAGCGAACCAGGGTTGGCTGACTTCTTGAACAACCATATTCACTCTTAAGTCGGCTTTTGAAAGTATGATACTTTCCAAATTGTTATTTTCTTGAAACAAGACAAGGCTATCGTCCTTTGACAACCTGGCACAACATCCTTCTTGCTCGTGAACTATTGCTGAAAGGAATGAGATGGTGTATGGGTAATGGAAATCAAGTGAACGTGTTGAAAGATAACTCCCTGCTTTCTGATAGCCATTTTAAAATCATCATAACCCGCCTTCTAATACGGAACATTTGAAGGTTTCTGACATGATCCACCCAGACAGCAGGAAAGGTTGGGATATGGAGAAAATTCGATTAATCTTCTAGCTAATGGATGTAGAACGCGTTCTGTCTATTCCCTTTGGCAACGCTCTCACTACTGATCGTCTCATATGGCATTATTCAAAGAAGGGCCTTTTCTCCGTTAGAAGTTGTTATCATCTAAGTAAGGAGGTTTCTGCTATCAATGCTGCCAGCTCTTCGACAAACATCAGTCATAATCTGGGGTGTCTATGTAGAATATTTGGAAGATCAGAGCTCTGAATAAGATAAAATAAAAATTTTCATATGGCGATTATGCTAGAATATGCTACCTTGGTGTTTGAACTTAATCAGGCGTCATATCAATTGCGGCATAATCTGTCCAGTTTGTAACTTGACTGACAAGATGACTTTGTATTTAATACGGGATCGTAGTTTAGCTGTGGAAGTCTGGCTTCAATCAGATTTGCATCAGTCTATCTGGCTTTATCAAGGTGAAAACTCTATGAATTTGATGTCCACTATCCAACAAAAATTGGATAGTGATAATTCCAATCTTTTCGGCTTCCTTTGCTGGGCTTTGTGGTCAAACAGGAAACAAACTATATTCTCTTCAAGTGGTAAAGTGGCTGCCGATATACTTTCTTTTTGCACATCTTATTCAACAGAGTTCTGGAGCTTACATATTTTTGGCAAGTCCACATCTGGTTAGGTTCAACTACTAAGTTGGATTCCTCCGTCGTAAACTTTGATCAAGGCCAATTTTGATGGTGCTTTGTTCTCTTCAGAAGTAAGACATAGTGTTGCCATGGTTGCTCGTGACTCTATTGGTTCATGTCTTTGGTGGGCTAATAGGTCTTTCACGGTCTTCCCAATCCCTCAGAAGTTGAAGCAAAGGTGGCGTTACTAGCTGTGGGTATTTCGAAAGAGAGGATGGAATTCTGTTCTATTTGGAGGGGATAACATTACATTATCAGAGCTTTGAACAACAATGAGGAAGATTTGTCTTTAGAAGGTGCAATCATTGAGGAGTGTAGAACCATGACCACTACTATGAGGCTAGCTAGATTCTCATATGTGCATTGACATGCAAATTGTTTAGCTCACGTTCCTCAAAAGAACAGCATTGATCTATTTTATTCTTGTAACTTGCTTCCTATGATTGCTCATGATGTAATTTAATGGTTTGATCTACTATCCATTATACCCTTTATTTAAAAAAAAAAATTATTCTTATAAAAATATGGCTTTACAAGTAGTTAGGAGACAATAACGTGTCAAATTGAGCGTTTGATAGCTCCTTCATATGAAATAAAAGATATGATTCTTGTGCGTCTCAAACTTGAAAATATAAATACATAACATAGTTATAAATAATTATGGTTTTCAGAAAAAAGATACGATTCTTGTATATCTCATACTACTAGCATACCTAAATACATAATATAAATAGTTATTGATTTTCCCCTAGTGATAGTAAGTAAGTGTCCTAGAACATTATAGGTAAATTTGGAATTAGAGTTTAATTACTCCAGCAATACAAATACGAATGCAATCCCACCCCCCAACGAACAAAATGAAAAATAAAATAGTGGATGATTAAAATTAATAACAACAAAATTATAAACCACTACGAAATTAAACATGAATAACACAAAGCCGAGAAACTGGGAAGAAAAAGAGAGTAGGGACTAGGGGGGAAAAGGGGGCACTGCCTCTATCCTGGCCATAGATAAAGCCAAGGTTTACAACAGAAAAAACTTAAACATTGCAATGAAAAATGTGGACATAGCAGCCACCGCCGGTGATAAAGCCGCCGAGGAAGATGGGTGATTAAGAGTACCTGCAGTGGGAGTCGTGACAGTACTGGAAGGGGATACCGGGGAAGTGGTGGTGGAGGAGGAGGACGGAGAAGTGGTGGTGCCGGATGGTGAAGCCCCGGTGCCGCCTCCTCCGCCACTTGCTGCCGCTGCTACAGTGACGGCGAGCTTCATTCCGCCGCCACAGTGACCGGGAACACCACAAATATAGTAATGGGGGCCGGCGGTCTTGAGGGTGATGGAGGTGGCGCCGCTGCTGTCTGAGGCTATGGCGTTCCCGGTAGTGCATGACTTGTAGTCCGTTGCAGTCACTTCATCCACAGTGTGGCCAGCGGCATAGTTGAATACTGCATTTCAATTTGTACCCCCAAATTAAAATCAAAAGTAAATTAGAAAAAACGTCCTGTGGCTATCTTTAAAATTTTTATTACATTCTTAATTAACAACAACTCAACAAGGTTGTGATTTTGTATAAAAAAACCCATCTTTTTCTAGTAATTAATTTCAAATAATTATTGTTTAACCTTTTTGTTTCTTCAGATTGTATGCTTGAAAAGCTCTAGATAAGTAGCTGAAAACCAGCACAACACAAGACCAATATTTGGTTTTGAAGTATATATTTTTTCGTTTAGGAGATTACTTACCGCTACTCGAGAAAAAAAAAACAAAAAAAAAAAAGTTTCATGTTGAGACGTGGGGATATTATGTTTAGTTAGTGCAAGAAAACTATAATTTTAATTAGTTTATAGAATATGAAGAAGCAATCGTTTTTTTTTTTCCCTCAAAAAATTGTGCTTGGGGGGATTGAGGAAATAATAAGCTTACCGAGGGTGTCACCAGTGGCAAAGGTCTTATCACTAGCCCAACTACCATAGTCACTTCCCATTGACCAACCAGACGAGTCCCCCACAGTGTACACTGTTGCCGGAACTCCTGGAAATCTACACCAGATCATCACCAACACTATCAAACTTGCGATTCCACCGCTAAACTTGGCCATCATTAATTTATTCTTTAAGCCAACTGCCTTCTTTTTTCTTATTGAATAGGGGCAAAGTTGGTTTGAGGTGATAATGAAAATGCATGCCAGGTTTTCTTATATATAGTGGAAGGACGAGAGAGAGAGAGAGAGAGAGGAAATTATGTGAAATTGGAGTTGCTCACTAAATACCTTTATTTGATTATTGCTTGGTTGTAATGGATGGCAATCTGTGTGGGTCAAGTAGGTTTGAATTAGGTTGAATGGGCTTATAATATTAATTTTCTTAATTCAAATCTAATTCAATTTGGTG
Organism: Jacaranda copaia; assembly: GCA_014898725.1. Lineage (NCBI taxonomy): Eukaryota > Viridiplantae > Streptophyta > Magnoliopsida > Lamiales > Bignoniaceae > Jacaranda > Jacaranda copaia. Next base: position 2,097,071 of record JACGDI010005286.1, on the reverse strand, counting down.
ATAATTTGAAAATATCCACCTTAATTCATATCAAGTTAAGTTCGGGTCAACCTGCTTTTTATCAAATAGGCCTATCAATCAAATCCTATCATATCCTATCCAACCTGCTAATTGATTTAAAATAATTATTTCAAATATTACTTTTAATTTTTTGAATTTTTTAGTATTTTTATTTTTTAGTTTTATCTATTCTTAATTATTAATAAATTAAAATAGAAGTGTGGAGTTCTCATCATCACTCTGCAACAACAGTTTTCTAAAAAACTTTTAATTAAATCACATAATATATTGATTTTTAGGACTTTTTTTTCCTTTCATTTTTGAGTATATATCGACATAATAAGAATATTGAAATCACAAAGTATTATATTAAAAAAAAAAGTACTTTTCAAGTTTTACTCACTTGTTGACTTTTATTTTTATATCTCTTGTGTCAATCAAATTGTTTCTTTTAACCTTTTAAAATGACATTATTTTTTAACTTTATAATAATTTAATTAAGCAGCACATGAAGCAATAAAAATATATCACCAAGCAAATAAGTAAAAGATATTTTAATTATACACATAATTTATTATAAAAACTTGCTTGAGTTTTTTGAAATTTTTATAATATCTCAATAGAAAGAATTCTTGTCTATCCATATATGCAAAATCTTTCATTGTATATGGCATAAGCAAAACTTCTTGGACAATTCAGTAATCAAAGTAGTGATTTGTCAATTCTTTATAGATCAATTTCATGTGGGATATCCAAAAATAGCCATTAGAAGCAATCTAAAATTATAATCATCCTTCTTATATGTTGTGGAAATATATATAAGACCAAAAAATGATAAAATAGTAATTTTGATATTGCTAAAATTTAAAATTTCAAGTGTTATTGTGTTATTTTATATTTTTACTCCTAAAAAAAATTAAATTTTATTTATTTAATTTGGATTGGGTCGAGTTGGTTTAGGTGGATTCGAATTATCGCGTAACTCAAATTCAAGTTTCATGTTATTCATATAACCTTAACTTTAACTCAATCTAGTTCATTTTCTTCAGATTTTTATTCACGTTGATTTTGTTGGGCCCAAACCAAAATGGGTTGATCCACACCCAATTCTTTCATATTGAACTCGTGTCGAGTTATTTTATTATATTGAAAATTGCCACTTCTAGTTGTAAAGGAGTTGTTAAAGAAAAAACAATTATCTATTAACGATTACATATTTGTTTCAATTTTTGTATTTCATATTTTTTCTTATATAGTTCAATTAATATACATGGGATGGTGTTATTAGTTAACTATTTTCAAACGTATTAAATTTAAAATTCAATTGTTACAAACCAATCGTTTTATTATTAAGAAATATATTAATGTAATAGAAAGTGAAATATAATTTTAAAAAGAAAGAGTTTGAAGCAATTGATTGAAGATCACATGATGGGAATTACTTAAGTTAGACTCAATGCCTAAAGGCAGAGGAAAGTGAAAATACCCCTCTTTGTTGGGGTGGCTGAAATATCTCAAAACATATTGATCTTTTTTCCAAAAATTCTTGTAAGGACCAAAGGGTTCTCAGATATTGATATTTCCTTTCAGAGTAACCATCGTCAACGTTTAACAGTGATAGATGTCGCGTTTAATAACTGCCTTGCTCTTTTTATTGAGTGAGAATGCCTACGTTGAAAAAGAAACTGTTTTTATCAACACAGAAAAAAGAAAAATTTAAATTGCTAGAAGAATATCTTGTCATTGTCGGAGGTAGTTCAATTGATATGATTCATTATTTTCTTTAAAAAGTTTGACCAGAACTTTAATGAAGCTGTTGCAATTATGAACACATTCTTTGAATACTAATAAAGATTCAAACTATTGAAAAATTATGTCGAGTCGATGATGTCATCCTCAAACAAATAAGAGTGAGGTTCCAAATTTGAATTCTAACGCATTTGTAATATATTTCTATTTTAATTAAAAAAATTAATATTAAAAAATTATTACATTAATTGAATTTGTCTTTCAATTGTACTTTTTTTAAAAAGAAAAGGAAAAACACCTTTTTTATGACAAGATAATATTGTTAGGGCACGTTTGGGTTTATAAATGGAATTGATAAAATTATAATAATATAGTGAGATTATACTATTGAGAATAATATAATATAATATTGTGTTTGGCAATTAGAATTATACATTTTGGATATAAGAATTAAATAATGAATTTACTAAAATATTCATTGTAGGAAGATTAAAAGTTGAATTTGCACGGGTATAATTTTCATGTCACAATTTTTGTTCTCTTCCCACTAGTTTGGATTACACAATCACACCTCAAGTGGTATGATAAACAATCAATTGAATATGAAATTATCTACCGCGCCTTCAATTAATCATAAACTTTGTCATTAAAACCAAACACTTGACATGACTTGATAAAATTATCTATCAAGCCATGTCCACCAAACCAAACAAGTCCTAAGTGTTTTTTAAGTTATTAACATTTTTTTGTCTCCCTCTTGGCTCTTGTCAAGAAGGTGGAGAGAGAGAGTTGGGCTAAGATGAGGGTTTGGGAGGTGGGTGAAAAGTGGTTTTCTTTTGTTTCAAATAAAGCACTCTCCAACACAATAATTAGATAGAGAGAATTAAGGTGATGGTGATCATGATGGAATGGATGGGCAAATCATATTATACACACACATAAGAGTATCCTTTTTAAGCTGAGCAAAACGGTTTATTATGCATATTGCTACGAGAATTTCGTATTGATTTCACTGCCTCAAAAGATAAACCCTACTTGTATCAACTACTCTTGAAGTTCCTGTTCTAATGGGTCAACTCATGTCATCATCAGCTTGGAAAAACTATGATGTCGTTCTTTATATATAAGCAAGCAGCTTCTAGAAATAAAAAAAGTGTTTGAAGACCCTAGTTATTTTGCAAAAGGGGGCAACCCAGTGCTCATGTTAAAAAAAAACTTTCCCTAAAATAGGACAAATTACTAAAAATTTCTAAAAGTATATTTTTATATCTAAAAAATTTCAATAAAATATGTTTCAATTCGAACTACCCATTCCATCAACCTTTCGCTCCAAAATACCTAGTAAATAGTATTTTTTTATCAAATTAATTTAATGAATACTGTCTGTTTTACCTTAAGCTTGTAATTTACCATATGTTTTAATTTAGATTTTCTTTTTTAGGGTTACTAAGCTTCATCTTTAAGCAATATGATAAGTTGTATGCAGAAATTTATTAAAGTGATACATGTTGGAGAAATTAAGGTCAAGAATGGTTGGGGAAAATGTCAGTATACGTCATTTCATGCATAATGACTAAGTGCTTGACAATCTCATTTCAAGTATTGATTTGTATGATCCTTGTTGCTTCATCAAATTGCCACTTTTAATTATGACAATAATTTCTTGTTACAGTGAGAATCGATCGTGTTGAACCACAAAATTTTATTTAATTCTAATTAATAATTGCCATTTAAAAAAATATTTAATTAGTGATTATACCAATAATATATATATATATATATATATGTCACGGTTATTAGTCAATTGATTGAATAGCATCATTGTCCAATTTATATATGCTAAATTTATAGTTCAAATTTTAATGGGATCACGAACATATATGTGAAATAAAATATATGTTTATATGTATATATATATATATATATATATATATATACCCATGAAAAACAAACCACTAACATACATTATACGGACTATATACCCAAGCTGACCAAATCCTAGCAAAAATGGCTCACCAAACCAATCAACCTCCAAAAGGGTGTAAAGAGGCCCCCACCATACGCATGGGTCGAGCTTTTGAGGGGAATCTCTATCTTTACTGTGTTTGATGGTGGTCAGGGGTGGGTACGGGGAGTTGGTGATGGTTCAACTTTGGGGTGGTGGATTGGACCAACCCCTCTTTTTTGGCTGCCTAACTCTGTTTCTCTAACTAATTCCGATTAATTATTACTAATAAACATCTCCTAATGTCATGCCGCGCTGGACCAATGGGTTTTAATATTTATTATTAACTCATTTTTATTGTATGGTTATGCCCACATCGCGTTTCTCTCATCATGCAAGGGAAATTAACATAATTATAATCTGAATAAAATAATTTGATTTATGAAAAAGAGATGTGACAATTCATTAATACAAAGAACCCAAGATATATAATATGCACATTCTTGATACATTTTCCAAATTCTAGCGGAAGGAATGAATTCATATGTAATTATATTGAGCAATGACTTGATGTTTGGAATTTTATCTTATATTAACATAATCTTCGAGTTCTTGTGTAAAAGGCTTGAAATGATGAAGTTATGACACCATGATAACAATAAAAATGAAATTTACATAATCTTCAAAGCTCCACCGATTATTCGTACTTCATTGAGTGGTTTGTGGTTCAATAACTTAAATTTCTCATGTGATGTGGGAGGTCGGAAGTTCAAACTCTAATGAATTTCTTGTGTGTGCAAGTATTTAAATAGAACAAAAATAATTATTCGAATGCAATAGTTTTAGCATAATACAATTAAGTAAAATATTTAGGTCCTTTGAGTTTTAGAATGCATTTAAAAATGTTTTGTGACGTTTCTTAGAAAATTATAATAAAATAATTTCAACTCATATATCTTGGAAAAATAGTAATAAATCATGATATATTTTGATCCTTTTCGTCGGCAGATTTAGCAAATGAATACTATATAGTATATATGTTTCTAAATTAGTATAAATACGTGCATTATATTCATATAATAAGTGCCATTCAAATATATATGTAGAAATTGAGAACGTAAGGATAAGTATTTGTACTTTTGAACCAACCCATATAACACTTAATAATAATTGTTATTATATTAATAAAAAAAATAATAAATGACAATTCATTTCCAAAGGAAAAAATAAAGTTATTGCTAAAATGTCAAATGACAATGTGACAATTTTTATTTTGTCAAATTATAAATTTAGTAATAACAAAAATTATTTATAGTTTGTTGTTATAATCAATTAGTGAGAAAATAATAATTTATAGGTTGAAAAGATCTTATATATAATGGGTGATTTTGTATCAAACAATGAGTATCAAACCACTTTAGCACGATCATCATTGTTTTATATGGAAAACCCATTATTGCGACACTATGAAGATAAATTATTATTATTGATAATTAATAATATAAAAATAATAACATTTAACACCAACAAACATCAGTATAATATATGACTTTATGACTTGATTTTGTTGTTATTGAATTGTCATTATTTATATTTATGTTATTAATTGTTAAAAAATACAACTTAAAAATAATTCTTGTCATCTCAGTAAAGATATTATCTTAATAAAAAATTATTATTATTTAATATACTTTACTACCAACAACTATGTTAGCAATATTTTTTCTCTTGCTGATGTCAAAATTGTTACTGACGACAAATAGCAACTGACACCAAAATTTTATTTTCCACAATATTAATTTTCTCAAATTTATTGATAACAAAATTTGTATTTAAGTTGTTTGAACTGTTGGCCGCCGATGGCATACTGCTAGTGACAATTCAAACAACTCAAATATGGTGCAAATTTTGCACCTGAGCCACTAATTTGTACATGGTAAACTGAAGTTTCATGTCGACTTTCTCAATAATAATAATTTATATACAATTTTTATGTAGCCCTATTAGAGAGGTGTTTGCTTCGGACTAGGGTACTACTCTGATCGAATTTTTAAAAATTTTTGAAAACAAAATATGTACCTCTAAAATTTTTAATTTAACATTTCCATAACAATTTGAATGAAAACTAGGATCGTGATCCCCTGCTTGAAATATATTTCATTAACTAGTCACACTGAAAACAGTAAAGTGAACTTGAGCTCCCATGACAAATCACAATCGCCAAAGATTGATGATCTAACCATACTCCAACATCATTTGTCATGAACTCTAACCTATTATAATTTAGGGTAGCAACAGATGCTAAGATGATGACAAACACCTCCTTTACATTACAAACATAATATATCAAATCCTTACTATTTGAGATACCTTGGCAATATTATTTACACTATGCACAACATGGCCCAAGCTCAAGGTATCCCCTATTCCTTCGATCTAGGGCAAAGAACAGAAAGAACAATACGAATAGGGTGAGTCTGAATGACTCAGTGAGGTAAACATCAACTTGTGTTATAAGATTTGAGTGATTGTATTACAGTATACACATGAATATGTATGCCAAACATTCATCTCGAATATGAATGACTGAAAGAACATATAGAGATTAGATGAATTAATAGAGCCTCAATAGTAATGTGCACTGCAATTGCCACATAAATCAAAATAAAACTAAAACTACTTACGGATCAGTAAGAGCAACCTCCCTTACCAATGAACTATGGGTTGGTAGAATGACCTCCACAACTAATATAAACTAGTAACAACTAGATACCAAGACAAACTCAATATAAACCAATAATAGCTAGTTATATATCAAGACTCGCAGTCAACATCATAAAATGTGGGAATGGGCTCAATAACACATTAGTTAAATCATATCATAATAGTTTGAGATATTAAATTAATATATCATGTTTAGTAAAAGAGTCATAGAAAAATGTATCAGAAATGAAATGATACGTCCAATATATTGATTCGAGCATATAAAAAGGAACATAAAGCAACATCTTATCCATGTGCACAAGTTATGTCCCTAGCAAAGAAGTCTCATAATATATATATCGAGTATAAACGTCACCTGACGATATAAAGTAATGTAGCTTTTCTTAGAGGATGAGTTGATCTCTTGTTACCTAGTTTATCCAAAATATGGTATAAGAGACATCAAAATGATCATCAACTTAATTTCCTAATTCACATAGCCATATTTAATGAACTAATGATTCTATTTTTCTTTCATATTCCTTATAGATTTTAAGTACGAACGTCAATATATTTAAGTATGCTGAATTTTTGTCTCTATACAGTATCCGTACACCTAACAAGCATTCATTTAATCTCATAGCATATTCAAATCCATTTTATACTCTATATTGGCAATATAAGTCCAATCTATATTAGCTGAGTGATTATTTCAAGTCTTTGTAGTTATCCAACTTAATTAACCGACTTCAAGTTCTATAAATCAACCTCTATTGCAAGTTTATAATTCGTTTGTTATTTTGAGGATCCTTCTAGGCTTAACTGTAAATCGACTATTGACTGTATTCTTTTTTAATTCTATTTCTAAATAATTATACCTTACTCTTTACTCATCATAACTTCTTAATATTAAGTCCTTACTCGAGCAAATCTTTAACTAAGTTATATTCTTAACTTATTTGGTTTAAGAATAACTTGCTCCATCAGACTTTATTTATAAATTCAATTCTTATGATTTATCATATTAGATATTTAATTTAATCTATCAATCTTCATATTTTCAGATTAATTTATAATTTAATATCATTGACATTAAAGTTTCACCTATAATATTCATTTTGATCCTTGTTGACTTATTAAGCTTAATTTCTTATATTAACCTTCTCTTTAACAATTAGAATATTGAATTCATAAACTCATTTAGGTTCAATCCTATTTTATATTAAGTTAAAAACTTAACTTAGTTTATGAAATTTTTTAGGTGTGTCATTTTGGTTTAATCCAAATTAATTAGACTGCTTAACAATTCTAGGCTAGCATTTCATCCTTATCATTAAAATCTTAACCAAAATTTAGTCCATGATTAATGAATTCGATACATAAGCTAGGAGTGTATTTCATTCAGTTTAGAGGTATGCTAACAATAGAATTTCCAATCAAATCAATGTTTTGTCGTAACAAGTTAGGAACTAAGTAATCGATAAATTGAATTTTACCAAATCAATTTGAGTTTGGAGCCAATCCAAGGTCCGAAACTTGTCCACATGCACCTAAATTAGAATTTCCAGCCCTTTGCCTTGAAACCTCTGGAACTTTACTATTTGCCACTGTCGGAGTCAAGCTCCGCCACCACCAATCGATGTGGCTTGCTATGTTGATTAGAACCCCTCAACCAATTTTACAACATGCAGTTGTTTGGCCACTTAATTAGACATAAAACGCCATAGTTCCACCACTCGCCACCATGTCTCTTAGCCTCAATTCTGTTCACTTTGGTAAGTCGATTCCAAAATTGAAAGCACTTGCCTATTCCCCTGGCTAAG
>JACGDI010005286.1:2066032-2088751 GCA_014898725.1 Jacaranda copaia | reverse complement strand
CAGATTACTTTTCTAGCCCCCTCAAGTTTCTAAAATTGCGCTAAGACCTCAAAAGATTTAAATTTGGTCCACTTGAGCTCAACCCCAAATTTTATTATTTTGAATTTTTTGCTAATTTCCCTTTTAATGTTTAAAAAATAGTCCAATACATTAAATTAAAGTCTTCTGATAAAATTTTCTGCGTTACAAACTCAGGGGTGTTACAATTTATTATTATTATTAAAATTTGTAGAAATAATTTTTACATAAAACAAAGCTTCTCACTCAATATATATTTTAGTGATAATTTTGATATTCGTACTTGGCATTTTGTCCTTAACAATCTTTTTCAGAGTGCCATACAAATAAGATGTATATTTTTGTTTCCTGTAAAAGAAATACTCTACTTTGAATAATTTTTTAAAAAACATTTGTTTTTTAAATGAGATGTAATTTTCGTATTAAAATTATTTTAGGTGTTGGTTGAAATTAAAGCTTTGTTATTTAATGAAAAAGCTTCTTGCGATTCGACCACTATCCTAGCTTCATGTGATCACTTTTACTTGTTTTTTTCTCCACATGCACACGCACTAGCTACGACCATTTGAATTTATATATTGAATATCACATATATAAATGTGAAGATTATATTACATAACCAATTAATCAGTGGCGTATCGCTTTTACTTGTTAAGCTATATATCAAAAGTCATTTAGCACAATTTATTAGGATGTTTTTTATAGTGCTTTACAAATAGGATACATACATAAAATCTTTCTGCAGTCGAACAAATCATTCATATCATTATTTTACCTGTATATAATTAGTTAGCCTATATTTTTCCATTTACCTGATTTTTTGAACAATTTATATATTGCAACTTTGAAAAAAATAAAATAAAAATTCATAACATGCATGTACCAATTGAGTTTTCCAAAATTACTATAGAAATATGACAAAAAATAAAATAAAGATCAATCTGTCATCGATATATAGCATGATGCAAATGTATGCAATAGTACTGACAAGATTAAGTGATTATCGACTTGGTGGGACTCATATGCTAATATCATAAAGAAAATCAATAGCTTGTAAACCAAGGTATATTGATTCCACACTTGCATGATCAAGATATTTAAAAATAGACTGAATTTAGTTGCAGGAAACGACATTATAGCTAACTATTGTAACAATCATAAGCCATAGATATATATATATATATATATATATTTGTTATGTCGTTTGTCTGAGTGTGTGTGCTGTGGGGGTGGGGGGTTATGTATCTTCGAAAAAAATATTTGCTATGTGGAAGTATGTTAGTTCAAAAAAAATTATTATTTTATATATATATATATATATACATACGAACAAAAATGTATATCCGAAGAAAATATTTTTGAGCCAATCAAAATTGCAATTTGCATAACTGAAATTGAGTAACAAATTAAATATAGATATAGAGCTAATATTGTACCATTCAAATGGTACTTAGACTAACGCATCAAAAGTTTAAACTGAAGAGATTTTAGGATTTTTTTTATTATGCCACCTGCGATATTTGTTTTTTTTTTGTTTGTTTTTCAATTAAAGTAATAAAAAGTTATTTAAACTATTTGAATAAACTTAAGTTATTATTAATTTTTACTATTTTACGGCCAAAATTATGAATTTGAAATCTACAGAACGGCGACACCATTTACAATCCCTCGTTTCAAATCTTTCCACTCATTACTTGGCAGCAAGACCCTAATGATAAGATTTGATTTTGAGTCAAGTACCACCAAAAAGTTGTTCTAATATTCAAACGTTAGTTGGGCATTCTATTTTTCCAATATTTTTTTGAGATTATTATTCATTTATAATTACTATCTATACTCCGTCTGATAACTACGTGTGTTTTAATTCGAATATTATTTAAAAAAACACACAAAAGAATAATAAAAAAGAAACATGGAAGTAATAATGTTAAAGCAGTCTCTAGTCAAGCAGTACAACTGGTCAAAATTTCAGCCTACGATTGAATTTTGAATTCAAAGCTAGAGAGATATTAATAAAAATATTGTTTTTTGTTTGGTTCGAGGAAGAAATTTTAGATATAAACATAGTTATTGGAGATATTTATTAAATTTTACATGGACTAGTTTTTATTCGATGTCTTGTCATGGAAAAATATATTTTTAATTAAAATGGAAAAATAAATAGCTTTCAGCTTGAATAACTCAAATGTTTGAAAACTAAAACAATAATGAATTTTATTAAATACAACAAAAATATTAGACGTAACCAAGTTTTTTTTAATCTAAAAAGGTAAATTTCATTGCATATATGAAATGATTACATCATAGAGATAAGTTGGGATTTGATTATCTCACTTGACACATTCACTTTAAAAACAGAAGCTCTAACAAGATAGTGAGTCATCTGATTCGCCGAACGCCAAGTAAAACAAACACAACAATTAGTAAGCTCATTCAGACAATCTAAGATAATAGACCAAAAGTAAGATAAATCAACACATCCTTGAGCCATGGCATTAACAACAACAGTGCATCAAGCTCAAAAATCACACTTGAAAGAGACATACTCTTTATCCAACTCAAGGCCTCGTGGAATATTCCATCATTTATGAAGAAACCGCTCATCTATGTGAAATTTCAAGAGCTACTTTAACAAGTCCATATTCGTTTCATAGGATGCATCCTATGACAAAAGAAGTATTGCCAGAATTAATCGCCGCATCAATATTACACTTCAACCAGCTAAATGGAGGACTGACCAAGCAGATTAAAACAAGCTGTTGGATAGTTGGATTTTGTTTTTTGCTGTTCTGGACATGTAGCTATAGATGGAGGGTAGTTTTTGCCCAAAATATAGTTCAAATTGTTGTTCCTAGTTTACCTTTCCACACTACTTGGTTTCTATGCATCCATAAGCTCTAAAGGATCATAAACACAACGCAGGTGGCTTCTTTATTCAGATTAGATAGAGCATTTTCTAGCTATACAAAAAATGAAGAATCATCTGCCTAATGTTGGTTGACTCCAAGTTGAGCTTGATTCCAGCAATCTTGTGCAAAAGGGCACTTAATGAAAATATGTTTTGCCGATTCCATTTGATCATTACACATTGGATAGAAAGGAGACGCCTCTACATACTTTGAAATAAGACAATCCTTAGTAGGTAAAATATTTCTACAGGCTCGCCACACCAGATTATGGACCTTAGGAGAAGTTTTCAAAGACTAAATCTTCTTCCACACAATTGGATTCACCGCGCCTTGATTGTTAACATGATCTTCAATCAGCCACCTATAGTAGCTTCGAACCTCATGTATCCCTTTTGGATCTCGATTCCAAATGTCTTCGCTCCATTTATTGCTTAATGAAATACTGCAAATGAGAGAGACATCATGACTATTGGACATGAAAAAAAACAGCTCAAAGTCCCATTATTTTTGTCTTGATTTCATAAGAGAAGTAAAAAAAATATCTGGATCAATTGATGAAGCAACCGATGAGAAAAAAGGATTGTGAGTATTTGGGAGCTAGGGGTCTCTGAACATTGAAATTTTTTCTCCATTGTCAATTGTAAGAATACATTTGTTTTTTAGGCAAGATTGAGATGCTAAAACATTTCTCCACACATAGGATTGCGGCCTAATTTAGCTTCAAGAAATGTCTATCTGTCATATTATTTGGCTTTAAAAATTTGTGCAATCGAAGACTTTGATTTAGACAGAATATGCTATCCTTATTTTCCAAGAAGTGAAAAATTAAACCTGTGCAATTTCCTGAAACTAATGCCTCCCCTGCTTTTAGGACAACAAAGTTTATCCCATTGCATCTACTTAATTCGACTTGATTTGCTATTTCCTATTGCATTGTGTCCTCACCAGAAATCATTCATCATTTTCTCAATGTCGTAGTAAACTTCTTTTGGAAGGAAGAAATCACCTATGATATAATTTGGTATCGATTAAGCTATACTTTTCAAAAGGGTTTCTTTGTCTACTCTAGTAAGAAGCTTTTTTTTCATCCTTGCAATCTTTGCCAAACCTCCGTTCCTTAACATAATGGAAAACTTCCGTTTTGTTTCGTCCAATCAAATATGGAAGGCCAAGGTATTTATTATGACGATCATAACTACCAAAATTAAGGTTTCTGTATATATAATTCCTAACGTCCTTCCCAGTGTTAAAGGTGGAAAAAATGGATGATTTCTAAATATGTATGAGTTGACCAAAAGCCAATTCATAAGCTTTTAGAAATTTTTTGATAGCATCACTCTTAGTTAGTTACACAAAAGGATAATACATTATCATCCACAAAGAAAAGATGAGAGATAGATGGAGCCCTTCGAGCAACTTTACAACCATGGAGCCTACCTTGATGTTCATATTTATCCAGAATTGCTGAAAGACCCTCTGAACATATAATGAAAAGATACGGGGATAATGGATCCCCTTATCTAAGACCACATTGTGGAAAAATGGAGCCAATCTCATGTCCATCTTGCATAATGGTGTATGTAACAGATTCAACACATATCATTATCAGATTTATAAATCTTTAATTAAAACCAAGATGCCTAATCATATTACTTAAGTAGCTCCGCCCAATTTGTTCGTGAGTTTTACTTATGTCAATTTTCAAAGCTATCTGGCCAATCTTACCTTGAGACTTCTTTTTTAAAAAATGTAAGGCTTTAAAAGTAATCATAAAGTTGTTTGAAATGAGCTAACCTAGGACAAATACACTCTAAGATTAGATATAATCATTGGGAAAACCCTCTTAAGTCTATTTAGCAAGGACTTTAGCAACAATCTTATATAGAACATTGCAAAGGGGAATAAAGCGGAAGTCTGTAATGATTGAACATAGTTCTTCTTAGGAATCAAAGCAATAAGGATGTCATTGAGACCAGAAGGAAGCATACAGTTACTCAGTATAGATAAACGTGCTTATGAGATATCCTTCCCAATAATATGCCAAAACTTTTGATAGAATACACGACTAAAACTATTCGTCCCTAGAGATTTATCTGGATGCATTGCAAAGATAGCCTTTTTCACCTCTTCTGAACTAAAATCCTTCAGTAATTCCTCATTTTGGTGGTCAAAAACCTTTTTGAGACATTACTTAGAATGGAAAAATCTATATAGGTTTGGTAGTAAACAACTCAACATAATAATAAAAAATAACTGACTTTAATCTATTATTTTAGTTCATCCAATTCCCATTCGAATCTTTCAATTGAGAAATAGAATTCCTCTTTTTGTGAGTAGTGGCTTTGGCATGGAAATGCCCGGAGTTATAGTCCTCTTCTTGGAGCTAGAATTATTTTGATTGTTGTCTCTAGAAATCTTCTTGCTATTGGAGGATCAAGATGTATTATCTTTGTGTAGCATCATAGTCTTTAGTGGCCTTAAAGTCATGCTTGGATTTTAGCATTTGCATTCTTACACTGTATCGTAGCAGCCTTTCTCTAAAGTAATTGATGTATTTCCTACCCCATAATGAGATATAGCTATTACATTTTTGTAACCAAGCATGAATTAGGAATCCATTGCTAGTATTCCAACTGTTCAAAACAACATCACCGCAATCATTCTCCTTGAGCTAAGCATTTTCAAATTTGAGCCTTCAATTTTTAACCGAATGGTTAAGTCTAGATAATTGTAGGAATAAAGACGAATGGTCAGAGCAAGCGGCCACCAAATTGAACGCCCTTGCTTCCTTGAACATGTGAGACCAAGAATTGGATACCAACACTCTATCTAATTTCTCTTTAACCTAATTTTTAGTATTTCTTTCTCCTTCCCACGTGAATTGGTACTCTTCTAAACTCAACTTCCCTAAGCCACAAAATTTAACGGCCTGTTGAAATCCCTCACATAACCAGATTGGATATGGGCATTTGCCTTTTTTCTTGGATGGGAGTAGGAGACCATTAAAATCACCAAAGCAACACCAAGAGAGATCAAATTGGTTCTTAAGGTTACAAAGTAGAGACCATGAATCTCTCCATTGGGAATGCTTTGGAAAACCATAAAAACCAGTAAGTCGCCATAGGTTTTCTCCTATAATGTTAATTTCTACATCAATGTGATTTCGGGAGAATTCCCAAAAGGGATACCATATCTTGTTTCTGCTAAAACAAAGCAAGGCCTCCTCCATTTCTATTTCTGTCGACTGTGAATAAACTTTTGAAGCCAAGATCACCTATGCTTTTCTCTAGCTTATCCCAACCAGCCATAGTTTCTATCAAAAAAATTATATTAGGCCTCTTTGACTTGATTAAGTTTTTTAATTCCTGAATTATCTGGGTTCCCAAGCATGTGATAATTCCAACTTATGGAATTCATAATTCTTGGCAAGCTTAGAGTCCAGAACCGGCCAATAATAAGTTTTTTGGCCCAAGATCCCTTTCCTGTTCCTCGGTTCGAATTAGGCTGTAATTAGGCTCTACAAATTTTGGCCTATTTTCTATTCTTCTCCTCTTTGAATTGTATATGACAAGAGATTCCTTGGTTTCATTGTCCCTAATAACTGCTTCCTCAATAAAATAAACTTCCCCAGTAACTCCCCCAAATCTGTTTTGATTCCGCTAATTTTGCCTCTTTCTTGATCCCTGCCAACCACAACCTAATTTTTCATTGCAGATTTTTCATTTCTATCTATGTTGATGCTTTTCTTTTCACTGCTTTGTTATAGCGAAATTTTCTCCGGCATGGAGTACTAGAGCTATCACTTCCTAGTTTTGGTTTGTTGTCATCAATTTGGAGATCGCTACCAACTACCATAGGCAAATTCAATATTATTTCTATCACAATCATAAAGCTTTGAACAAAATCTTTTTGAATGGCCTAGAATTCCACAATAGAAGCAAAATATGGGAAGACGTTTGTATTTGAAATTGACCCAAAACTACTATTCCCCTGGTTTTTTAAGTTTCATTCTTCTTTTGATGAGCAACTTGACATCCATTGATACTCTAATACACATGAATTGTCTCCTTACCCCATTAAAATTATTTAGATCAAATTCTAGGTATGTACCAATGTAGTTTCCTAACTTTAGAAAACCTATTCCGATAGAAAGCCTACAAGAAGATTTAAGAATTGAAACCAAATATTGATATGGGTAAGACTCACATTCTGGGGTTGCTCTCCTGATTGAACTTTTTTAATTAAAAGTAAATGCTGATCAAAAGTACACAAACCTCTGGATAAGATTTGATTCATATCCAGTTATGAAAAAGTTGAAATATGTATGTGGTTTGATTTAATTCTTTGATGCATATTCCTTTCATCGGTTGCCAAACTGCCGCCCCTATGTTCTTGAAAGCAACAAAGTTCACATGCTTGTCCATTAACAATTTGCCCACAATGTAATACTTTGGTTTAACTGCTACATCATCTTCTTTTTCTTCTTCTAGATTACTCCATTATCTTCCTCCTCCTTTAAGGAGATCCTAGTATAATTGTCAATTAGTGTCTGGTCCATGAGATGAGAAAGACTATCACAGGAATAGATGAAAGAACAAATATATGAGCACTTGTCACAAAGACAAGAAGAAAAAACTCACTTGGGAGAGAAAGATGAAAATATTAACTATGAAATATTATTCATGGATTGTAACCAAGTTATTTTACAATTACATGTTGAAAGCTTTCCAAATTATTACCACCTACAAGCAATATTAAATATTCTAGTATTTTCAATCTATCAATGTCAACTTTCCTATTATGATATGCTATACGTGAGAAATTAAATTATATTTTTATCATACAAGAAATAAATAATAAGATATGTGTGTTTCAATAATGTCAAACTTATGAAAATTAACATAATAAATTAGCCAAAAAATTGGATTATTCAACCTTATACTATAGTTAGCTGGAAATTCAAATATATACTTATTCAATACATTCTTTTTTGTCTTGCATTTTCAAAGAACAAAGAGGAATGGCTAGAATGATTGGGCGCCGCAGCCCTAGCAAGATAGAGTCTTTCGGTGGTGCATCATTCGTTGCGAATAATTTTTTACTTTTTTCATTTTTCTTTTTCTTTTTTTTGTAACATAATTTGTTTGATGTAATGCAAGCATTGTATAAAGCGTATTTTTGCATCAAATCATTTTTTGAGCGTGAAAAACACTAGGAGGTGCAATTAAGTTTTTAAGTAATTACAAGAAACGAGTATATATTGTGAGATTGCAATTTGAAATTAAATTCCCTGTACTCCTCAAATATGATTAATAAATTCTTTTTTTCTTAGTTGAACCACGTTAAATCTTATTGTTATTTTTTATATTTATTTCTTATTTATTTTCTATTTCTACATTTATTAGTCATATTAAAGCACAACAACTAGTATTAGAATTAGTTTGACTGTGAGGATGTCCATTATGATGTACAAGTTGGAGAAATTCGATGGAACAACAAATTGGGCTTGTGGAAATTAAAGATGCACACGTTTTTAAAACATTAAGGTTTGGACAGAAGACGGAGTGCAGAAATTTTCTACTACTTACACTTTTGGAAGAAGAAAATGATGAATTTCAAGACAAGGCTTTTGGTTAATTGTTTCTTTCATTGACGGGAAATGTTCCCAGAGAGATTGCTGGGAAAAAAACACTGATAGATTTGTGATTGAAGCATGAAAGCTTATATATAACGAAGTTCCTCATAAATCATTTATATATGAAACAATAATGGTATATGCTAAAGATAAAAAAAAAGGTACACCAATTGAACAACACAATAATCTTAATAAAATAATCTCATATTTGGGTAATATTGATATAAAAAGTTGATGATGAGGACCACATTTTAATCTTACTATGTTCTTTGCCTAAATCTTATAAGCACCTGGTTATTACATCATTATATGAGAGGGAATAATTTTAATAGAGGGTGTTAAGCCTCACTGAATTCAAATGAATTGAGAAAAATTATCCTAAGCAGTATGAAAGTGAGAATGGAGAAAGGTTGGTTGCAAAAGAAAGGCACAAGGAGAGAAGAAGAGATAGTAGAGGTAGACCCCAATCTTAGGGGAAACTAAAATTGAGGATAAATATTTTGGTTGTGGTGGCAAGGGGCACAACAAACTAAATTGTCCATTGTATGCAAATGGAAAGGCTTTTGACAAAACTTTGGATTAGGATAAAGCTCGTGTAGCTAGAGCAGTCGAGAATGAGTCTAATGGCATTTCTCTAAATGTTGTTGCTGGTCACTTGGATTTAGAGTGCATTTTAAATCATGGATGCTCGTACCACATGTGTCTTAAGACCAATATTTTGAAAATTGGATTAAAACGGTCGGTTAGACTGATTCAACTGATGATCAATGGCTAATCCAGTCTGGTTTCAACATAAAAATTGTTCGCCAATTAACTGGTTGTGAAGTGATAAAAACTAGACTAGTTCTTGACTGGTTCCCTATTATTTATTTATTTATTTTTTTGTGTCCTTTTAGAAATTTCAAATAAAAAAAAGGTTAACATATGGGAAAATAAGAAGAAAAATGACTAATTAAAAGGTTGACTATTGACTAGAGTCCAGCTACTAGGGCTTTCTTTTTCTCGCGTTTCAAATCATTTCCTCTTTGTCTTTCTTTCACATTGCTATTGCTAGTCATTTTGTTTAATTTCTATTGGATTGTGTTAGATATTTAATGTGAAAATTGTTTTATTATGCTAAATATTGGACTTGAAATTTGAAAGGATAGCCATTTATATTAATGTTAAATAGTTGTGCTATATTTTTTGAATTAGATTATATGTTTGCAATTGATTAATTGCAAAATGTTATTTTTCTAAATAATTATTTGAAAAAAATGAATATAATATGGAGAAAAGCTTCTTTAATTTTCTTTTTCTATATTATTGAAATTCTTTCTTTCTTTTGGCTAATATATTAATAATACTATATTGATGTCACAAAATATGATGTTAGTAAATTTGTCATAGGTCGAATGGTCGACCAGTAATATGGGCTTGGGTGAGTGTTTATTAGGTCATTGATCAGGATAGTCTTCGAGTCTGAAGGTTATGGGGTAAGGATAATAGAAAAGGGAGGTAGGCTGTAAATCTCTTTGGAAGATGATTGATGCATTAAATAAGGGGGAGGGGTATTTATAGGACGGTTAAGTTGGCCATGTACTATTCGATTGAGGTGGTAGAGACCTAAAGAGGCATGTGGCATGATCGGACAGACAAGATTATCTCAATTCTTGGATACGGGTCAAGTGGTCAAATCGACTGTGAAATGTGAATTCTCAAGTGTTTTAGTGAACTGAATCAAGTAAAAGGGCATTTTAGTCTTTTGAACATTCCTCCTTTATTATTAAACCCCCCAACATCATTATTTATGAAGAGGTAAGCTCATAAATGATGAAGTTTATCTGGACCATCAAATCTTAACGGTTGTTTCCCCTATTCATTAGATCTTCACCGCTTCGTTTCATCTCTTCCCTTGAATCTGATAGGTAGTTTGAGGGGATGCTCTTTATAAATTACATCCCTCGATCCCATTCCTCATTTTATTTTCTTAAATCAAAGCTCAGACTTAGCTCAAAATATCAACCTACCAACCTCTCATCACTATTTTTTCCCAGAGTTAAACATTTGTCAGTAGGTACATTTTTACCTTTTGTCTTTTTAATTCCATTCCTTTATTTCTTTATTAGTTATTAGATTTATTTCTCATGGCTCATAGCTCTTCTTTTGCTTCTTCATCAGATGATAATGATCAGAATTCTCATTTGAACACTTTTGATCTCTGACCAAAGTAGCCAAAGTGCAGGATCTCGTGACCAAGGAGTCCCAGCGCCTATGTTCTTCATTGACCCTAACGACGTGAATGACCTTTTAAATGCTCTTAGTAAAATTTCTCCCATGATCTTTTCTTCTCTTTGTAGTAAATTTTTTTACCCCTAATAGCTATAGAATAATAATGCCTTAAGTTGGCCAAACAATGTATCAACCTCTGCCCAACAATTTAGTTTTTCACATTCTTATGTTGGAAGCAAGGCTATGATTTCCATCACAAAACTTGTAGCTAATATCATTAAGACCTTCAGTGTCTATCCAACCTAATTGGTCCCAAACTTTATTTGTAGCATTTTAGGTTTCATTATCATAATGTGTTATTTCAATGTCGAACCTTCTTTTGTTAATTTTTTGTACATTTTTCATGTCAACCTTTCTATTTGGTTAGGTGATCGAGGTTTTTATTAACAATAACTTATAAGAGCGTTAAATTTCTGACAAATCTTTCGACTCTGTTGGTTCTTGGCATAATAAATGATTTTATGTGGAGGCTCCCCCACATAATCCTTGGAATGTCCCTCACAAATGGCAAGATGACAAACTAACCTTCTCTTCTGGTGAAGAGCCTTCTTTGGCCGAAGGCTTTGTTGAAGAGCATCTAACTATCCAGTGGTTTGATTGTGTGGAATTTTTCAGCAAAGAGACACTCAAATTAGTTGATCTCTCTCTTTTTAAGCTTTAATCTAAGAGAACACTTGATAATTTCTTACTTGCATCTTTTGCAGATAATTCTTCATGATCTTGTCTTTAATTTCGTATGTCCTATTGAATTGGTATTAGCTACAAATCAGTGTATATGATGAGGCTCTTGATCTCTAGTTGTAAAGTTAGGTTGAGGGCTGCTACTACAACTTTGTACTTTGTTTTATTGTAGGTCACTTGAAATTAAAGTTTTAAGGCGAAGTTTAATTCATCACCATGTGGACTTCGAAACCAGATTTTGGCCCCACCTCTTCTAACCATTGATGATCCATTCACATGCACCATTTGTTTGGGCACAAGAGTGTATTTCTTTTGGAACTTCTACTCTTTCTTCTCCAATCTTTGTTAGAAAGTCAACAAAAACTTGTGCCATCATTATTGTTCTATTTTGGAATTTAATAGAAATTTTGCTTAATCCAACAGCTTATTTGACCAATCTCCCTCATAAGTCTAGTTTCTACAATATCGCCCTCAAAAATTGGTTTGTCAAGACCACCATGTGATAGTCTTGAAAACAAGGTCTCAATTTTCTTACTGGCATGATTAATGTTAGGGTGAATTTCTCAATCTTGTTGTACCTCTTTTCAGCACCCTATAGTACCTTGCTCACATATTGCATAAGTTTATGATGCCTTCTAACCACCTTGGTTATTAACGGGCTAACGACCTCTTTTGTGACACTTATATACAAGTACAAGGGTTCCTTTACTACAAGTTTTTCTAATAAAGGTGCTAAGCTGAGATAATTCTTTAGCTTTTGAAACCCTTATTCACATTCTTTAGTCCCTACGAAGTCTTTGACATTCCTCAACATTTTAAAGAATGGTAAAATTCTCTTAGCTAGTCGTGCAATGAACCTCCTAAGTGCTATTATTCAACCTGTGAGCTGTTAGACTTCTCTTGCATTTTTAGGTTATGGCATTCTCAAAATGGCTTCTATTTTTTTGGGTTAGCTTTTATCCTTTGTTCGGTGACCATGTATCCCATAAACTTTCCTTCTCTAACTTTGAATGTACACTTGGAGGGGTTCAACTTCAATCTATATTGATGCATAATATTGAAAGCCTCCCTTAGATGCTTAATGTGTTTTTCTTCTCTAATACTTTTTTACCAACATATTGTCCACATAAACCTCCATAGTTCGACCTATTTGGTCCCGAAACATCTTATTGACCAACAATTGATATGTAGCTTTTGCATTCTTTAATCTAAATGGCATGACCCGATAATAGTACACTCCATTCTCTATCACAAACACTGTCTTATCTATATCTTCAGGAGCTATGTGTATTTAGTGTTATCCTTAATACGTATCCATCATGCTCAAAAGTGTGTATCCTCCTATCGAATCCATCAGTTTGTTAATTCAAGGTAGAGAGTACGGGTCCTTTAGGTAGGTCAGTGTAGCCTGTGCACATCCTCTATCTTTTGATAAGCTTAGGGACCACCACGACATTGGATAACCATTTAGTGAATTGTATCTCCATTATGAAACTTGTTTCTAGCAACTTCTGAACTTCTTTTTCGATCACTCAATTCATTTATGCTTTGAAGTTGTGTTTCTTTTGCTGAACAAGTCGAGCATTGGGATCTACATTCAGTCTATAAACTATCACCTCTAAGCTTATCCCCTTAAAATCAATTAGTCCACATACGAACACATCCATATTTTCTCTAAGAAATTCGATCATTTTTGTCTCCATACTTGGGCTCATTTGAGAACCTATCTTTGTGGTTTTTCATAGGTCCCTCAGTCGTAGCTATATCTATTTATGATTAAGCGACTCAACCCTTCCTTTTTTATGGTCATCCGACTTAACACTCATGGGTAAATCTATCCCCTTACTACTTTCAATCCTTATGGTCTTACTTCTTTAGGCTTAGGTTTGATTAAAGATATATTATAACAAGTGTGAGCTATTTTCTAGCTACATTTTACTTCCCCAATGCTTGCTTTAGTTAGAAACGTTATTTTCAAGTGGTATGTTAACACTACTGCTCGAAATTGATTGAGCCTAGACCTTTCAAACATCACATTATATGAGATCGAGCAATCAACCACTAAGTATTTTCACATCAATGTTCTTCTTTTAGATTTTGTGCCAAATGAAATGGGGAGGTTAGATTTTGATTGGTCGCATAGTTATGACATCTAGGTCCATTCTCTTTAGGGTGTTGAGAAAAATTATATCCATCGAGCTCTTACAATCCACTAGCACCTTTTGGATAAAGAAGTTAGCTATATCTACAATTATCACCATAGGATTATCGTGGGTTTGTAGCACTACGTTGAGGTCATTATGGTCGAATGTAATAAGTTGTGTTCCTTTTCCAGGATAAGGACTTATGGGCCTTTTTTGGTCTAGTCAAGCATACCTTTTTTGGGCATTGCAAGAGTCCCCACAGGTGGATCCACCTGCTATCATATTTACGCCTTTCTTAGGCAGGTTATCATCGTCACAAGAGTCACCATTTTTCACTTTGTCTTGTGTCTTTAGTATTTATGATGCCTCCTCTGGGGGCTTCGAAAGTCACTTCTTGAGCTATCTCTATGATACCCTTTATCTTGTGACTTCTCTTGAGTGTTCATTATGGGATATAAAGCGAATTCCTTCAGACACCCTTGTCTGATCAATCTTTCAATCTCGTCTTTCAAATGATGGTAATCCTCTATATCATGTCTTTATCATGATGAAAAGCAAAGTATTATTTTGAGTTCCTCTTGTTTAGTGTATCCCATTATTTCATTGGCCATCTCAAAACATCCAATAGGGCAATAGCAAACATAGCCTCAGCCCTTGTGGTTTGTAAAGGTGTATAATGATGAAACTTTGATCGAGGCGGGGTCTTCTACGGTCTTTGTCAGATGGGGGTTTCCTTATCTCTTCTTTCATTTGCATCCATGTTACCAGGACATTTTTTGACGACTCTTCATCCTTCATCACATTCATCTCTTTCTCATGTACATACTTTTCCACCAATTCCATAAGGGTTTCAACATTAAGAAGTGGCTCTCTAGCCAACGCTGATGCTAAGGGGCCTTTCTTTAAACTATGGATTAATATGCTAACCATCATTTCCACACTTAGGTTCGGCACTTCCAAGACCTCATTATTGAAATAACCCATGAATGCTCTGAGCATTTCGTCCTCTCTCTAGTGTCTGATAAATAGATACATAGCCAGTCTCTTAGATTTCTTCTTATTAGAGAAGTGGCATAAAAACTTTTGGCATAATTAGTCGTACGTTACCACCATCCCTGCTCGTAAGGACATGAGTTACTCTTGTGCTTGACCATACAATATGGTAATGAATACTCTACAGTTGATAGCATCAGAAAATTCATACAATTGCATTACATGCTCGAATGCTGTAAGGTGTTTTTGAGGATCTGAATTTCCCTCATACTTTAGGAGGTTGAGGATCTTAAACTATTTCAATTAAGATTTCACTGCTAAAGAAAGAGCCTTTTTTTTGTAAAGTAGATCCTTCTTGTTCTTTCTTCTTAATTTCTTCTAGCTTCCAACTCAATTGTTCTACTTCGTCACTTATATTTTAGATTTCCATCTGTGTTTGCCCTCTTGTTTGTGACTTGATTGGCTTCATTCCCCTATTTCATTGTCCACTTTGATACTTTTCCTTATTCTTCTTGCTTTTAGTAACCTCATCTTCTCCTGAGCTTTCTTCATTTCTGGCCACACCCTTTTCTCTCACATGTTCCAGTAGTTCCACTCAGAACTATTGTCTGGGGAAAAGAAGTTGTGGTGCCAATGTCACGCTTGCTAACTTCCCATCTATAACCTTATTTGTTAGTGCCTTTATTAATGCTTACAGCTCCGACCTAGTTCTCCCCACTATGAGTTCAAGATAGGTTGTAGAAGGTGTTTGCAGCAATGAGAGTGAACTATTTCTTCTCTCTGTGGTCTCCACATTCTTACTTATTGTTGCCGCCATTACCTTCTAGTCGACCTAGGTTCCAAACACCCAACTAGATTTCCCATAGATGGTGCCTATTGATGTTGCAAAATAAGACGACAATATATTTGTTACAAGTCAAATGGTCGACCATTGATATGGGCCTAGGTGAGTGTTTACCGGGTCACTAATTAGGATAATCTTTAGGTTTGAAAGTTGTTAGGTAAAAATCGTAGAAAAGGGAGGTAGCCTGCAAATCTCTTTAGAAAATGATGGATGCATTAAATAAGGAGATAATTATAACAACGGTTGAGTTGGCCATGTACTATTCGATTGAGACGATAGAGATCTAAAAGGGTTGGGTGGTCATGATCAGATGGACAAGATCAGACGTGTCATGATCAGACGGACAAGATTGTGCCAGTTCTCCAATATGGGTTGGGTGGTCAAAATGACCTGCGAAAGGGGACACAAATTATCAAGTAAAGAAGCATTTTACAGGACTAAGGACATTTTAGGCTACATCTATTCAAACATTTAGGCAGATTCTTAAGTTCCCTTATAGGGTGGTGCTAAATATATTCTCATATGGGGTTTGGGTATATTTGCTAAAGTCTAAAGATGCATAAGGATAAAGTGTTTGTCATGTTCAAGCAGGAGAAGAGTATGATTGAGAAATAGACTGGCAAGTTAGTTAAAACATTTGAGAACTAATAAGGAGTTAGGATTCTAAAATAAGGAATTTCAGGACTTTTGCAACAAGAATGGGATTATGAGGCACCATACAACCATGCATAAACCTCAACAAAATGAAGTTACAGAATGGATGAATAGGTATCTTCTAGAGAAAGCTCGATGCATGCTCTTCAATGCTAGATTATCTATATTATTTTGAGTTGAAGTTGCCAACACAACTTGCTATTTGGTAAATAAGTTATCGTGGA
Organism: Jacaranda copaia; assembly: GCA_014898725.1. Taxonomy (NCBI): domain Eukaryota; kingdom Viridiplantae; phylum Streptophyta; class Magnoliopsida; order Lamiales; family Bignoniaceae; genus Jacaranda; species Jacaranda copaia. The sequence continues at coordinate 2,072,378 of JACGDI010005286.1, read as the reverse complement.
TTGTTATCAATTGTATAGCTCTTCTATATTTGGTTGGATTCTATAGCTAATTACTCAAATTTAAGGGTATTTGGTTGTTTTGCTTATGCTCATATTTGTGATGGAAAGCTTGAGCTGAAGAGGAAAAAGTGCATATTTCTAGAGTGTACGGATAGAGTTAAAGATTATTGATTGTGGTTTATTAATGACACGTGCTCCAAGTTTATTATCAGAAGAGATATAATTTTTGTGAGTTTGCCATGATGAAAAAGGACAAAAAGGTGAAAGTAGCTAAAAGGGCATTGCATAGCAGATAAAGTTAGAGAGGAACACTCCATAAGAAGTATCTAAAGAGGCTTCAACATCTAACAGACAACATGTGGCAGATATAGCGGATGAAAGCTTAGTACTACTTGAACAACAAAAGGAAAATGTGTCACTATAAGATTATCATCTTGTTTAAGTTAATGGGAGCAGATAGATCAAACCCCCATAACCTTTTGGCTACTCCAAGTTGGTTGCTTATACATTGAGTATCCCCAAGGATTTTGGGGAGATGATCTGATCACATACTAAGAAGCCATTATTAGTCTTAGAGTGGTTGGTCGCATGAGTGAAGAGATGAAGTCTCTATACAAGAATGGGACATGAGAACTAGTTTAGGTACCTAAGGATTAGAAAATAGTTGGGTGTAAGTAGGCCTTCAAGAAGAATGAAGGAATCTCGGGGATTGAGAATGCTTAGAATAAGGCATGTGTAGTTGCGAAGGATTTTATGCATAGAGAGGGACTTTATTTCATAAGTGTTCTTTTTTATGTGAAGCGCATAGAGTTGGAGCAAATAGATGTTAAGATTGCATTTTTGCATAGTGAGCTAGAGGCATAGATTTATATACGTTAGCTAGAAGGACTTGTTATTTTGGGTAAGGAAGATCAAATATGCCTTTTAAGAAGACATCTTTATGGTTTGAAACACTAACTTAGGCAGTAGTATAAAGAGTTTAATGCATTTACTACAAAGGGCGGATACATTAGGAGTGCATATGATAGTTGTGTTTATCATAGAAAATGTGGTGATGGGATATTTATTTAATTGTTGTTATATGTTGATAATATGTTGATTGCTTCTAGAAATATGTTTAAAATCATCATACTGAAAGCTCAATTGATTTGGGAATTTGAGATGAAGAGTTTGAGTGCAACTAAGAGGATATTGGATATGAAGATATTTAGGGATAGACACTTTGGAATCCTATACTTGCCTTATGAAAGTACTTAAGGATGAATCAATCCAAGCTAGTCAACACCTTTTTGCAGCTCATTTCAAGCTTAGTGCACAGTTGTCCACTAATTTTGAGGAGGTGCAGCACATACCTCGAGTGTTCTATGTTACTGTAGTTGGTAGCTTGATGTATTCCATGATTTGCACCAAGCCATATATCTCACATACAGTTAATGTGGTTAGCAAATACATGCATAGCCTAAGAAATATGCATTTAGGGGTTGTGAAATGGATTATGAGGTATGTAAAAGGTTCTATAGATAGATGTCGAGGCATAGCTAATTTGACTTTGCTGTTAGACTAGTTGGTTATGTAAATGGGGACACTGTTGCAGACAGATGCATTGTTTGTCTAGTTGTGTTGTCAATTGGTAAGTAATAACTATAGATTTCAATTGCATTATCTACTATTGAAGTAAAGTATATGGCTTTCACTAAAGGTGTCAAGGAAAACAATTGGTTAAAGGGGTTAATTGCTAATATTGACATAAAGTTTGGGATGACCATAGTATTTTGTGACAGTTAGAGTGTCATACACTTACTGAAGAATTAGATGTACCATGATAGGACAAAGCACATTAATATCAACTATCATTTTTATCATGGATGTTATGTTTCAAATTTTTATTTGAGTTGAGAAGATTGGAACACATGATAGTCTAGTATATATATTGACAAAATTTGTTCTGATGATCAAGTTAATCAAAGTGTGTAGTCTCAAATAAGTGTACCATTGTGGGGTTGGCGAGGAGAGTTTGAAAGTACAAGACACAGTGAAGAATTAATTTTTGTCTTGTATTTTTGAAGAACAAAGAAGAACAGCCAGAAGGATCAATCACCATAGTGCCTCTAGGGATTATTTTTTATTTGTTCGTCTTTTCTTCTCTTTTAACACAACCTAGGCATTGTATCACAATGTTTTTGTGTGGGACCAATTTTTGAACGTGAAAACCTTTTGAGCTGTAATTGGAGTTTTTGAGTGATTAAAAGAAACAAGATAGGCATCGTGAAATTTAGATTTAAAATTGGGAAATCTATGCACTTCCCAAATCTAATTAATAAATTCCTTCTTCTCTTGGCACCACGGACGTAGGCTAGTCAATTAAAGTCGAACTACATTAAACCTTGTTGTTATTTATTGTTTTTTATTTGGTTCTTTGTCTATTTCATATCTCTACATCCATTAGTTGGATTGGGAGACAACATACATAAAGTATACTTTTTTAAGAAATGAAAATGCGAGTAAAGCTGGCAATTTAAAATTTTCAATTTTCTTCAATCAAAATCTAAGATCACAGAAACTATTTTGCTGAACTAAACCATTTTTCCTGGAGAGAGAGAGAGGAGAGGAGGAAGCAGCAGCAGCAGCAGCAGCAGCCAGGGAGAAACAGAGACAACAGAGAGACCGAAATGCATGCCTTCAGTTTCTTTCTGCTCAAACCAAATCTAATTTATTGTTTGAGTGCCTCAAGGCCAGTCTCAAAACTTGTTTGATGTTTTAGCAGAGTTGGCTTAGAGAGAGGTGGGCTGGGACCCAGGTTTGTTTCAATCCATGAGAACTCTCTTCTAAATACAAGTAAAAACGAAACGAGTCAGAGGAGGGGACAAGGTGGCAATTAGCCTGCAACTATGGCTGCACAAGGATGAAATACACTGAATCTTAAGTTGCTTCCAATTTCTGTCTATTTTCCAATGCATGGATGCAGTCAGATATAACATCCCTAAGGGCAATTGCTAAAACCAAAACAGGCATTAGAAGAACAGCATGAAATTCAAAATGAATTAAAAGTTATGGTGCAATTGAATCAAGATTCAACAGCCTTGATAAAAACATATTCGAACTGATCTAACCCTGAGTTTGTTTGCAATGCTAGTCAAAGTTGAAGCCGCCTGTAAAATATAATACAAGCACATAGAGAATGAATTTGTCCAAGATGAACTAGAACGTTCCTTGGATCAGGAAATGTTCAACTTTGGTGCTCAATTGTTTTTACACCGATGAATGTTTCTTTACCTATCTGACAGGACAGAAATGAGTAGAAATTGAACAAAGAGCTGTGTTTTCAACCACAAAAGAAACGCAACTTTACAAGGAAATTGGAAAAAAAATAGCTTTTATTGAGTAAGATTAGTAAATCCCTGGACAACATTAAACTCACATTCAGAGGATCTTAAGAACTTTGAATGTAAGACATTTCCTCATAAATATTTCCCAACTCCAAAACTTGCTAATATATGTGAGATCCCTGAAGACTAAATTTCAGAATGCAGAACATAAATAACATTAGTACAACATTTAATGAAAATAATCAGAGTTCTCATCCTCTGATGACATTCATTCTGTGCAATTAGATGCAAATGGAATAGAGAGAAACTAGGACCTTATTCTAGGTTGCTTTATAAAGGACCATTTCAATCAGCCAGCAGAGATTGTCAAATAACCATAACATAATTACTTCATTGTTCTATAAAAATGAGATGTCCATCTCAAGAATCAAGGCAACAAGTACAAGTTGAGATAACAAGGTACATATCAGCACTACATAACTATATATGCCATCTGTTCATTTTTAAACGCTTAAACTTTGGGGCCAGATGGGAGATTTTCAATGCATAAGACATTGAAACCCATGCAAATTTTGAAACCAAAACTTGCATTCTAAAGTTCTTGCAATATACTATTGTTCATAAACTCTTTGAAATTAAAACTTCTCTAGTCTTTTATGATGCTATGAATTGAACTTCCTAGACAATTATCAAAGAAATGGAGGGATTTATGAGCATAAAGAAACAGCATAGAAGGCAAAAGAAAGAAAAGAGAGTTAACAGTGAGAGCAGAGAGCAGCAAGACAGAAAATAAATAGGCAGGGAGGTATTATTTGCGAGTTGGGAGAGAATGAGAGTCCCTAAAGGAAGGTGAGATATCATATGGCTCACCACTCATCTCTGATTATAAAAAACCACAACTTGACCTTTCTGTTAGACCAAACACTGCTCTTGAGATTTGGCACAGATCATTAAGGCAATTCTGTTGAATGATAAAAAGGGAAACCCATAGCTCCACTTAGGAAAGCCGCTTCCTCATAGGTATTCCCTTTCTCGCAACTTGATCTCAAATATCATATTTTTCATAGCTTTTAGCATGATAAAATGACTTCACAAACTGGACAGCCCAAAAAATAAATAAACAAAGATAAAACAGTAAAACAGAAAGTAGAGTTGAACTTCCATTAACTATTTCAGCTCTAGATACAAATTGGAAACCCATTGGCACATATTCACAGTATGTAGAGATGTACAAAACTCACTGTGCTCAAGTGATTAAAACCACAGCTGATCACGTTCCTCATATAGCTTAGCAAAATTCAAGTTTATTTAGCGCTCTCTGATTGAATAGCTGTCTTTGTCTCCTGTCTCAAAAATCTTCTACTTTGTGCCACACGAATTGGTCTCCTCATAAACTCCTGCAAGACAAGGACTTCTTACAAGTTTTTGACACCACTTGATGTTCTTCACTCCTCTACCGTAGAAGACAAACCAAAATCAGTTATTACCTTTCCCTGAAAAGCAGCAAGTGCTGCCTCTGCCTCCACTTTAGTGTTAAAGGAAACGAAGCCATACCCTGCAGACCGCCTAGGTTTATCTTGAAATATGACTTCAGCAGAAACAACATTCCCATTATTAGCATTAAAGAACTCCTTAAGATCTTTGGCCCTTGCTTGAAATGGCAAATTCGCAACAAACAAATTGTGAACTGGCAGTAGGTTGGGCTGCTGCGGAGATGAAGGTTTCGGCTTCTTTGGCTTAGCCCAATTAAGCTTCAAAACTCTACCTCCAAATTCCTGTTTGTTTAAATACAGAGGACACATAACTACCACACTGAAAACAATATTATAGCTTCTAAGATGCAACTATTCATCAATAAATGTCTCTAATGAAACATTTGAAACTTGAAATGCTTACACTGGATTCAAGATTATTAAGAGCAGCAAGAGCTTCTTCATGTGAACCCATCGTTACAAAGGCAAGACCCCTGTTTCTAGTTTTATTATACATTGAAAACTAAAACCCACGAATAAACATCAGAATATGAACCCAAAAGAAGGAGGAAAAAAACCCAATAGGATAATTCAATAGGGATAAAAAATAAGGCGAAACCCACCTCAATATTAACAACAGTACCATAATTCTGGAACAGGGGGCGAAGATCATCCACAGTGCATGTCCATGGAACATTCTGGACAAGCAACCTCGTCTTAGAAACTTCATCTTCTTCCACAACATGCTCTTCTGCAGTTTCTGATTGAATTATGGGCTGGGCTTGCACTTGGGCATTGGCTTGTACAAGGAACAGCTGAAGATTGGATCTTTGGGGCTTGGTGGCGAGAGAAAGAAGACAAGGGTTGGACGGCGGCGGAGGAAGGAATAAGTGGTTGTGGGAGAAGTGAGCGGTGGCGGGACGGATATATACAAGACAAAATGCTGCCATCGTCGGAGGGGAGAAAACTCAATGGCACCGCAACGTAGGATTTTGGTTGCTTCAGCTGAGGTTGCAGCTGAAAATGGAAAGTATCAAGAGAAGGATAAGGGCCCAAGCGAGTGAGAGTGAGATATAAAAACATCTTTACTCCCATTTATTATTTGTCAATAACTAGATTGACGAATTTTATAAGAACTTGAAAAAATAAAGAAAAATAATAGTTATGTTTGATTTTATTCTCTCAAAATAATTTTATTTTGAAAGAATATAATTAAATATATATATATATATTGATGCTGCAAAGAGCTTATCGGTCTAGAACTCCGGTGGATTTGAATGGTATTGGGCTTGAGATCTACAATTAAAAACAAACGTAAACTAGCCGAGGTGCCCCAACTAAGGCACTTCGACGCTCAAGTCAGATTTTCGGTAGAACGGAGAGTATAGAGAAAGTGTGTAGTGAATAGTATAATTGCCTTACCTTGAGCGTGGTGGTGCTGGTAGAATTTATAATCTAATGATGGTGTAATTTTACTCAAGTACCTTTATCAGGTGTACTTGGGTTTTCCTCATGACCGGGGTTTGGTAGTTATTTTCTGCCCAGATC
>JACGDI010005286.1:1990188-2065932 GCA_014898725.1 Jacaranda copaia | reverse complement strand
TTTCTTTCAAAATAAATTCCTAAAATGTTTAGATTGTCTTTAAAATTTAATTTGAAAATGATTACAAATTTTATATTCTTTTCATCACAATTATTACCAATCATATACACGTATTTACATATCACAATATTTTATTACTATATAATAATAAAAAAATACTATTAATATCCATTTACCCTTTCAAAACCTAACAAAAAGGTATTGATTTGAATGCTATAATAGAATTTGTCTCCTCCCAAAATATAAACAAGCATACCTAATTTTTCTAAAATAATTTTCTTACCATTCTCAAATCATAAACAAACATATATCATATTCTTCAATACAAATTTCACATTTCCTAACCCCAATCCCAAAACATATAATCCAAAATAAATAATTTGTAAGCAAACATTACCAATCATTTTTAAGATAATAGTTAAGGATTTATTTAATCCTTTTCTGAAAAATAACTTGGAACCTTACTTAAAATATGACTAGGTTTTTGAAGAATATATACATACATATTACTTTGAAAAATAAAAATTATGTTGTGAAATGTTATAAGAAAATGCTTCCTTCCTTCCCAAAAAAATATAGCAGGCCTATATAGTTGAGTAATGAATTTAGGTTCTTTATTTTTTATTTTAATAGTAAAAATGGAGTGAATAAATATTTTTTATAAAATAATATTTTAATTGTAGATCACGTGCAAATTAAAATAGATAATCTAAAATAATCAAATTGAATTTAATAAAGAATAGCAGGGTCTTTGCACTCAACACATATGTTGTTTGCATTTTGTATTTTAGAAATATTTAATTCTTTTCAATTAATAGCCTAGTTTTGACTTTAATTGATTAAAATTAATTAAATCAGATTAACTATGGGTATTGTTATTTGCATTTCAAAGTTTATTATTGGCACTTCAATTGATTTTTAGTTTATATAATTTGATCATTATATCCTTTTATTTACTGGATATCATTTAATTTAAATTGTTGGACAATTACGCCTTAGTGTATTATAATATAATCTTAATTCATTTCATGTCAAATTTGATAGAATACATAAAAGTAAATAGATTATCCCATCTCTAAATTCAATCATCTCAGTGAAGACATGGCTATGAATTTTAATAGAAAAATGAAAACATCACTACAAAGTAGTATATTTTTACAACTCAAATGTGGGTTTTTGTTTTGTTTCATAAAGACTGCTACATAAAGTTATTTCAATCAGAAAAATGAAAAAAAAAAGAGCATTGTACCCATTGTTTAAAAAATCGGACTGTCGACTAGCCAGCGAATCGGTCTAGTTTTTTGAAAAAATTGAAAAAATAAAAAATATCATATTTTGTTAAAACTGTTCAAACCAACTAGTCAAACAAATGAACCGGTTAATCGTTCACAGTTCAATTGAATTGGGCCGATTTTTTATTTAATTTTTAATAAAATTATTTTTTTTTAATTTTTATAAGATACACCTTACAAGCTATCTAAAAACCAAAAAAAAGCCCTAATTTAGAATTTAGATTTTAGAGTTTAGAATTAGCTTATATATTCTCAATTTTAAACTTTAAACCTGATATATGTAAATTGTTATGATAATTTATAATATAAATTATAAAATTTGGATTGTAATGTTAGACAACATTATTTAAGCTTTTTATGTTTTATGTTTTGACATTTTATTAATTTGTAACTAATATATAATATAAATATATGTTTTATAATTTTGACATTATGGCTCAATTGCAGTTTAACAATTCGACCAATGGTTGAACCAGTGAACTATAAATTGGCAAGTTTTTCAATTCAATGAATGATCCGATTTTTTGAACACTGACTATACCTTGTTATTTAGATTTGTCAAAAAATACCCATATTGTGGTTGCCCAAAAAAATGCAGATAATATGCCTTATTTTCTCCACCCAATAAAATATAGATGATTTTACCCACTACTTAACAACCTGCCACCTTTTTGCACCCAATTCACGGGTAACTCATAAACAATCATATATGTATATTAAATTTTTCTCTAATTCTCACAAATAATTTGGAGGATATAATATATTTTTCTATGATAATAATAATGTTTAAGTGGTATTTAAATTTTTAGTTTAAAATTTTTTTGACATATGATGGGATTTAAATTTGAAATATAATATAACTTAAAATTGATAGATATTTAAACATTTAAGTTGTATTTTTCATACTAAAATACTTGAAATACTTTGAGTACTTGTTCAATTTAATATTTAAAATTTGTAGCCTCTTTTATTAGTTTTATTTAAGTAATATTTGAATCATTATGTAAATTAAAAATAGATATTAATTTACCTTCAAATATAAAAAATAAAAAACAAAAACATTGATACTTGTAGGTTACTCATCACCCATAATAATGGATAATGGGTATACTATATCGTATTCAATAAAAAATGGATAATTTTATCTATGAATAAATTTATCCAATCCATCATTTCCCATTCTTGGATTTCCCACGAGTATCCATTTGCCAAATTTATTATTATTTTATATTAAATTGAACAAGTTGATGTGGAATATTTTTATAAGTAACAAAGTTCAAGGTGATAACTATTATATTAAAATATATATTTGTTTTGTAAATTAATATAAATGGATTTCATAATGTAAATGGATTTGAAAAGTAAGTAGATATTTTAGTCAATAATCTAATACAAAAATTTATAATAGAGTGCAAATAACAAAATTTAGAGAACAAATACCAATACCTGTTAATTTTTTATGAATTTTAATTTTCATCAACAGTAATCATTCGCTCATAAAATAAAGTCCACACAAATAAAATACTTTTCAAAAACATGGGTTTATTTCAATAAAATGGAAAAAGAAAAAGAAAAAGAAAGGTTTTTTTTGACTGGGTGGGCCACACGGCTCAGATTTTCCTTTCAGAAGCAAAATGCCCGACTTACATATAAAAGAGATTTCATTTGGTTGCATAATAATTGCAGATATTCCGTAGCAGTAACGTTTCCCTCGTAAACCTGAGCTTTTAGAAGCCGCATTGGCATCGTCGGCTACCATTCATAAAGGAGACACTGCTGTATTTTGAAAATCAGATTAGATTGTATCAATCGGATGGACTGGTTGAATCGGCGGTGGTCGAAGGTTAATTTAGTTTGATTGTAATTTTAAAATTGATGGCTTTTTGAACTAGTGAGAAACAATTCAACCAATGATGGCTTGACTAGTTGACCACCGATTCACTAATTTTTCTATTTTTTTGAAAATTTAAAAATTATTTTTAAAAAAAACGTAAAAAGTATGAGTTGAATTTTTTAAAATATGAATTTATTTTTTTAAAATCTAATGAAGTGATAATTATATGTGGATACTTATATTTACTTGTTGTTTATTTTGTTTTATCTCTCTTACATTGTGTTGAATATTTAGCGTAGAAAAATTAATTTTTATTTGGATTCAAAGCACGGAATGAACAATGACTTAATAATAAACATTATTATTTTTTATTTATAATTAACTAATTATGAAATAACATTTTTTTAAAAAAAAACATATTTAAAAAGGAGTAAAAATTGAAAAATTTTCAAATAATTTTTTTACATATCATTGGAAGTTTTATTTTTTTATTAATATTAAAATATTATATATATTTATAAAACTAAATATAATTATTACATTATTATAATATCATATCCATCCAACCGATTGGATTAGTCAAATCAGTAATTACTAACATTGCCCATTTTTTTGTCCAGTTTAATTTTGAAAACATCTGGAGAGGTAATGACCAAAGCCACCTATCACACCAATCCAACACATCACTGCTATGCAAATAAACACAGGTTTTTCAATAGACTGAAATTTCCAGGGCCCATATTGTCACATAAGGGGAAAGATAGCTGGTTGAAATCACATTTCCACATCATGATTTCAACCGCACAAATGAAGCGAAATCACTTTTCCATATCATGATCTCACCCCCACAAATGAAGGTAACAATGTGTTGCTGACTAATACAAACTACAGAAGACTCAAACAACGTATCTTGTCCTACTTCTTGCGCATTCTAGATTCCGGTGAGTTGTGTTGAAGTGGTGAAAGAGGTTGTCTTTGTGAATCCACATCACTAAATTCGATTTTCTTCTCCACCGGACTGCTCATCTTGGGGCAGCTTTTCCGCTTCCCCTGTAAACAAAATAAGAGGAATTAATACATAACCAGTGGGAAAAAAGAAAAGCATACGGAACCCCCAGAAAGAATAGATATGCTCCTCATAATCCTACACCTTTCCACAAGTACTGCCTCCACTGGAGCTGCAGATATGCTTTTCCTTATAGCACTGCCTCGTCAACCTTTTATTCTCCTCATTTAGTATGTTGTTTTCTTCAAATAGAACAGTAACCTGAAAGAATAATGCAGTTTGGTATTTGCAGGATAACTTGAAAATTGATCCTCAAAAGTACCTTGTTTGTATGGTAGTTTTCATACCTCCTCTTCAGCTCTGCGAAGGTTAATTGTTAAATTGTCCTTATCGTTTTCTAAGTTTTTCACCTCTGCTGCCAGTGCTACAACCTTCTGGGTTAAAGGCCTCAAGCTACAATGAAATAAGAACTTCAGCCAGAGATTCAACATAAGTGGCAATGAATATTTGTAGCAATCTGACGTTACATTGGAAGTAATTTAACAAATTCAATACATTCCTTGACTGAAATGACTAGTAATACAATCTCACCTAGTCCACATTTGCAGTAACTTTTGGCAAACTTCAACTCCACTATGTGCCTCCAAAAAGCATCGTGTGGTTGATGTAATTTCATCATTGCCACACATGGTAGTCAAAAGTGCATCAAGTAAAATTTGTTCCACATGCATGTCATTTGTAGACACATCAACCTTCAGTCATCACATCAGAATAGTTGTCAGTCTCAATACTGAAGTAGATGAAGCGAACCAATATGCAGAACATATAATCACAATTTAAATATGGAAAGCCATCCCATAATGCGCCAAAACATCAGGGAAGGCATAAATATAAAACCTGAAAACATATAATGGAGTCCAAGAATTGAACTACTATGCATTCACCAATTTTAATGAAAGAAAAGATATAGTTTCTTGGTCACCTCATTAAAAAGCTTAAAACTTCATGTATTGGTGGTGTCTTTGAATTCTAGTAAGTCAAAAGACTACCATAACAAAGCAAGTTGCTGACATCAATAACAGATGCAAACACATTTGTGGAATACTCTGTAAGGTCCATCAGTTTTTGATCTCCAAACAAGTCCATTATGAATGTTGACCAACAGCGACATGAAATTTTTTCGAACATACAAATTGTATCACACAACCTAATATGGTTCTCCAATATGGGGTTATTGCTCTGATAATCCAAGTGCAGTCGGTGCAACTTCAAGGCACTTGAGTGAAAAGTAATTTGCTGGATAAAATGACAAGTTGCAAGGACTGATGCTTAAAAGATTGGCAGAAAAATTGCACCATAAGTGCTAGACATGCAATAAACAATGACAGGTAGGGCTCCAATCAAGGAAGTTGGCAAGTATCTAATACACAAAGAAATTTTCTGGAGGTGACAGATAGATAAAAGCTTTTTCAGCTCTCTAATTTTGGTGCACACAAACACATGAATATTTATGTAATTTGCCAATGAAGAGATATAGATTGGAAGATGATGGAATGGAGTGGATGAAAAGCTGTGAAATTTTAGCTTGCTACATAGGGATGGGACCTGATGTTTACACAGACTTCACTTTTATTAACAGTAGACTTGCTGTGAACTAGGCTAATTAAATTTAACAAACCATATTAGGAATCAACACATAAATTGGCCTGCCAAAACAAAGTTGATCTCATTTAGACTGAAAATTTTCAATTTTGATTTAAACAGTTTGACCGTATCTCTCCCACTCCAGTTGCTCTCAATCCTGCTTTATACGAATATGTCTAGGAAAGTAACTTAAAATCAAATTTATACAAAAAATCTTCTGAGAAATAGACAAATTAGATATGGAATAAAACATCGCATATTTTGCTTTAAATTCCTCAGCCTCACATTTCAAAGATAACTCAAACTATAATATGTTTTTAACCAAGAAATAATAAAATTTGAAGGCTTTACAGAAGATTATGGAACTCCCATGAATGGCCATGTCAAGAGGCCAAAAAAGGTTCAATAGAAATAACTGTTTGTTGCACCCAACTGATCTCTCTGATAAAACAAATGGAACAAGAATTATATGTTTAAAGTTTTTCCCAGAGGCTTTCTGCCAAAAGAACTCAGGACTAAAAGCTGAATGCCACTATGCCTATAAAGTGAGATATAAAATAGCAAACAAGCAATAAATTTTGTAGCAGCATACAAACTGCAGAAGTGAAAACTTGAATATTTTAATTGCTAAAGGACTTTACAGAATGTTTGAGAAAATCTTTACCTTAACAGTGGGGGACACCAGCACACAATATTTACGGCAAAAACAAGAAAAGAAAATTGCTCACTCTTTTTTATAGTCTAAATTGGTTAGAAGTACATAATGCAGTTGAAGGGGCTGGGCCTGCCGTGTTTCTCAGAGGGCTGTCATGTCAAAACTATATGTGTCTTAAGAGTTCATAACAGAGATGCTTGTAAGGCGGAAAACACTACAAAGAAAATAGACCATGACATTTCACTAAATCACATTCCAAAAGATATATACCTCAACATGCAGGATCCAAGTAACTTAATGAGGCAGATAAAAATGCAAACACCACCCTTCAAAATATAGTCTTACTGATTTCCTACAATATCTTTTTCATCAAATTATAAAAAAGAGAAAAAAAAAAGTTCAATCACGGTACAAAGTCAACAGTAAATAAGCAAAATTCAATATTCAAGAAAATAGAAAGAACAGGAACAAGAAATTAAACTTACCAACTGGCCCTCCGATTGAAACTTATATAACTGCAATTCTTCCAACAATTTCTGCTTCTCCTCCTCCAAATCATGGTTACGAATCTCAGCTTCCTTGGCCCTCTCGTCTGCCTCGTTCGCAAAATCCATTAAAGCCTCCCTATCATGGTCGTAAAGCGCGCACTCCCTCTCCCACTTGTTGCATGCAGCCAACAAATTGGAGCACTCCGTAGCCAGTTTCTGGTTTTCCTCCACGAATTTCTTCAAAGCCACTGCATTCATACTCGCTTCAGCCTGAACAAATGAAGTAGAAAGTCTATTTTAAATTGAACATAATAACTGAGTTAAGTTAAATTGAGTGATGAGGCGAAAACAAAAGAAAATAAACAGAGGCCAAATACATGGGCAAAAGTGAAAACCAACCCTAGCTCGTTGAATGATTTCATCTTTTTCTTTGAGCTTGGAGCGCAGAGAGAGATATTGTTGGCGGAGGTGCACATGTGATGCTTCGACGGCCCGAAGCTTGTGAAGAAGAGTATTGTTTGACACCGGAAGGCCCACGCTGTGATCGATCGATTCTCGAATATAATCTTCGGTTTCCTGGGGGAGTTCCATTCCGATCGCCGTTCGCGGAGAAAATTTCAGCAACGAAAACTAGGGTTTTCTGGATTCAGATTAACAAATTCGATCTTCAAATACAGAAGGGAGGGAGATGCGTAGCGGGACGGGTAGTGCGTGGGGTTGCCTGAGTTTGTGGCCTGAACTCTGAAGAAGAGGATTCAAATTAGGAGGGCTTGCGCCTAGCCGTTTGAGGAAGTCCTCTGTGGGGGCAATGCTAATTTCCTCCGCGGAATACCGTAACAATTATTGAAAGGCTTATTTGGTCATTCAAGTATTGTCAGTTAATATCTTAAAAAAAGTATATGATTTGTTTCATTATCGCGCTGACTGTGATTTGATTCATTATTGCAGTTACAATTTAACTTTTTCAAATTAAGGTTTTGTGGAAAGATTTGGCCATGTTTGGTAGCCACCTCCTAATTTCATTTTTAACTTTCAAAATTTAAACAAACAAATACTATATATTTTTCAATCTCATTTTCAAAATAAAAATTTTATATTTTAAAATATTTTTACTATTCACATTTCCAACCAGCCCTCAAAATTTCAATTATTGTCTTATCATTATAAATATATACATATACTAATACTTATTCAATTTATAGACGTATATATAAATAATTTTAAAATATTAATTATTGATGTGACATTTTGTCATTTTTCAAAACGCAAACAAATAAATAATTTTATTCCAATTAATTTTTTGCCTGCCTACTATCTAAAGCACAAACAAATAATTATTACACATTTCCCAATCTCTACTTTTCAAAAACCATTTTATCAAAAAAATTTTAAAAAAATGCTCCAATTCACAACAAAAAATAAAGCCTTTGTTTTTGTGGGATGGATTTGGTTGAGAGGCCAGATGTGCAAGCACACAAATATACCCTTACTTATTTGTGGGGCAAAAATCTTTTTTCTTTTTTCTTTTTCTTTCCCCTTGAAACTAAAAGAATCTTATTAAGATATCAAGAGGTAAAATAGGCCGGTCAATGATAACGAATTTGAACCAAATCAGTGATATTTGAATTTGAATCAGATTATTAAAATTTATGTTCGAATCTGACTTAATATATTATGGGACCTTTGTTAGTCCATCCCTTATCTGAATCTGACAAAAAATTCAACCTAATTGAATATTTTTTCTTTTTTCCCCCACTTTTGAATTATATAAAAATATTATATTTATAAAGTAAATTTACGTCAAAATTTGAATTTTTAACGATTTTTTATTATACATTAACCTCAAAATTAAATATTTGAATATTAAACTCCTATTTCACATTATATTAATACACATGCGAACTATTATATATTATTATATTTAATATTTTATTAATATCATTCTTATTCTTTAGGTTAAAAACTCAATATGAATAGTATAATATAGATGTTAATATAAATATTAGGTAAATATAGATTTTATTTTAAAATCTTTATTAATATTATATATAAAAGTATTAATTTAATAAAAATTATTAAAATTCAGATTCAAATCTTTAGTGGATTGGATTGTTTAATTTTGTATTTGATTAACTTATTTCGAATTGTGAATATTTATTGATAGGCCTAAGTCATATATAGTGCATCAAGAATCACAAGAGAGATCAGAAATTCCACTGTCTCTTGCCAGAACAGAAGCTAAACTATTAGTAGAACTCGGAACATATAAAAATTGGACTTTTGGCATAGAGCGAGCCACATTTTTGCAGTCCTCAACAATTGCCCCAATTAAAGAAAAGTAATCCTCTCTTTGTTTCAAGGAGTTGAATATAGTGCGATTGTTTCCTCGGTCAAAACATTGGTCCAATGTCGCTTGCAGGAAACAGAAAGACCGAGAAAAACAGCTTTAGCAAGAACTTTATCTGATGTCGGAAGGCCATCAAAAGACCTCTTGCTCCACCAAAGGCGTACACCTGAGCCATCTCGGGCAACCATGGAAATACGATGTCTCTGTTGATCCTGAACCAAGGCTCCGCCAGAGTTTACTTTAATATTAGTGCCGGGAGGAGGGGATCAGAACGATAGATTAGTTTAACCTATTGTGAAGGTTCACTCAAGATGAATGCTTCAGAATTCCCTAAAAAATATATGGCAGAAGCACACTAGATCAACAACTTGTTGACAAGAGGAGCACTGGAAGCACTGCTTCCTGTTAGAACATAAACCCCCACATAATATGCTGAAGAAGTCAAATGTTTGATGATCTAAATGTTGTTGATGTTGCTTGAAACAACAATCAGTATATTTATTGATGGTTGAAAAGTCGACCATAGACGAGAGCTCGGGTGAATGTTTTCTAGATTAATAGGTTGGGTTTAGTTGAATATTTAAGTCGGTAGGTCGGTAGTTTTAGTATATAGGTAGGTGTTTGATCTCATTAATTAACACTTCCAATAATAAATGAGGGGGTATTTATAGTGAAGTATTTAGTCATTTTGATACTATATGATCCAGGTTTCCTGCCATTTGAACATACAGGTGGCTGTCTTGGAGGGCTGAGATCTTTCGGGTCATAGGTCCGGATCGGGTGGTCGAGTCAACCCATATAAAAAGATGCGGATCCTTGAACTGTTTTGGTATATTAGTTAATATAGGGGTTATTTTGGTCCTTTGATGATAATACCTCATCATTTTTCCCCCAACTTCTTCATTTATAAATGTGGCATTCATTAATGAGGGAGTTGATCTAAGCCATTGATCCTAACAGTTGCTTGTCTAGATCTGTTAGATCTTTTCTACGTATTTCGAGGCCATAACCTTTATAAATAAGCGCTGTAGGTATCATTTTCTCCCTTCATTCCTTTGCTTTCTCCTCATTTATTAAGATCAGATACTCCGACCTTTCCTAATAAGTACTGACCAGCTGTGAGTAGATGTCGAACTCTAGACCTTCTTCCCAGGAAAAATTTAGCTCGAGTTAACACTAAGTTCATAGCAAGTAGGTGTCGTGTTACAATCATTTTTTTTGGCTTTCCATTTATTGTAATTTTGTGTTGCTATTTGTTAATTTATTATTTTGTTTATTTGACTGCAATAGCTGTTGGAAATGGCCAATAATTTACCATCCCTCTCTCTTTCTTTCTCTCTTTCCCTATTACCAAGGTCAACCAAGAACAACGATGGCTCTTTATCGTCATCCTCGTCTTCTTCATCCTTAAGTTTCGACCAATCTAGTCGTGATACTGGGTCGACTTGTCATTTCTTTGTAAATTCTAACAATGACAGCGACCCCCTTAACACCCCTAGTAAAATTAGTGCAAAGGTTTTTGCCTCCCTTCATAATAAATTCTTTGTTCCTGAGAGTTATAGGATCATCATGCCTCAAGCTGGTCAAATGATGTACCAACCTCCCCCTAACTGCTTAGCTTTCTATATTCCTATCTTGGAAGCTAGTCTGAGGTTCCCCATATCTGAACTCTTAGCTAATATTATTAGGACCTTTGGGGTTTGCCTAACCCAATTAGTACTAAACTCTATTCACAATATCTTAAGTTTCATAATAATCATGCGTTATTTCAGTGTCGAGCCTTTCTTTATCAATATTTGGCATCTTTCCACATCAACCCTTCGACTAGGTCAGGAGATCGGGGCTTTTACTATGTAAATGCCCATTAGAGTTTTAAATTTTTGACCTTCCTCTCGAGCTTTGTTGGCTTTTAGCGTCACAAGTGGGTTTACATCGAAGCCCTACCTTATAATCTTTAGAACGTTTCTTGCGAATGGTGGGATGATAAGTTAACATTCTCTTCCAATGATGAATCTTCTTGGGATGAGGGTTTCATCGATAAGCATTTGATTGCTCAGTGGTTTGACTTCTAGACCCTTTTCAGTGAGGTGACCCTTAAACTCATCGACCTCTCGCCTGCTAGGCTCTAACCTAGGAGGATGATTGGTAAATATATTTATTTTTCTTGTTATTCTTCGTACCTCCTAACTTCAATCTTACTTTTTCCTCTTTTGCAGAGATGATGACTCTTAAAGTAATGACTGCTAACCTCATGAAGCAAAAAAAGGCTGAGGCAGCCACAACTTAGAGGTGTAAAAAGAGAGATGGGCCCTTTGCTGCTGCACCAGATGAAGGCTCAGGGCCTATCGACCTTTCTAAAGATACATACCTTGCATCGACTGGTGCAACTCCCTAGCATAGGTTGGGGGTGATTCTTTTGGACCCCGTGCCCCTTCATGCAGTTCCTCCGATCCTCGATGAGTTAGCACGTGCAGGTTTGGAAATAGAGGTCTATGGTGTTGAAGGTCTGACCTTTGAGGTCGAGCAAGCAAGAGCCCAAATGGAAAAAAGAAAAGAAAAGGTCAGAGTCGACCCATCGTTGCCCAGCTTGGGGAGCCGATCTACGCAATCAGGGGGTTTGACCATCAAATTAAATGTTGTCGCACCGATGGCTCTTCTAGCCAATCGAACATCGTACAAATGACTTCTGCCCCATTCATTACCTATCCCTCCAGTGAGTATCGAAGCCTTGGAAGGAGCACGGCGGCTATCTCAAAGATTAGAAACATTGCACCTAGCCGCTTACCAAAATGCAACCCTACCTCGACCTTCGATTAATATCTCATTTGTGCTAATGAGTGATATTGGAGGTGGGTTGTATAATCCTTATGATAGTCTGCAGTGAGACAACGACTAGGCTATGCTGATGTCCACCCACTACTAGTTTATGGAGAAGCACTTGGTGCATAACTTGATGTAGGTAAATTTTAATCATATTATGACTTTCCCCATTTTATTCTTTTATCTTACATTATGAGTGAATTTTGCAAGTTGTTGCCTTTGTTCACCAATTGGCCATGCAATGCACTTTTTTGCGAGATTGTTAGGTGGTCGTAGAAGCTCAGACGAATGATGTTTGTCAAGAGTTGGATAAGCTAAGTGAGGAGATCATTACTCGTGACTGCATCTTCACTGATAAAGATTGAAGGATTAGAGATCTAGAGAGGGAGGTCGAGCAATTGAAAAAGGATCTAGTATCTTCTAAGAAGAAATTTGCTGACCTCTCCAATCAGTTGATTACTGAGAAAGAAATCCAATTTGAGGTAGGGTAAAAGAGAGGCCGCGAGGAGTTCTAATAGTCTACCTCTTTTCGGGATCAACTTTATGGAGCGTGACATGATGGAGTTCTTGATTTCATGCAGTTTTAGGTTTTTACTTTGGCGGTTGCCCAGAAGGCCAGCATTGAAGGATTGGATAACTTCTTTAAATGCTAATACCAACTAGAGAAACTGGGCAGTCTAAAAGATGGTTTCGATGTCGACCTACTCGAACCCAGCAAAACCAAAGAACTTGAAGATTACCTTGATGTACCTCTCCCCGACTTTTTAAAGAAAAATTTAAGTACATCTTTGAACAGTTATCTAATCTTGGGGGGGAGGGAGGGGAGGGGGAAAAGGCGTCTGGGCCATCAAAACCTGGTCTTTAAATCTCAACCTTAAACCTTCAATGTTTTTGTCTCTTTATTTAGTATTTTATGCCTTCGACCTAGTCGTTTGATAAGGCACATATGTAAACAGTTGAATTGCTTTCATCTTTTTGCATCTTTTATTTTCATATCAATCTCTCAAGATGTTTATTGTAAAGAGGTTGTAATGTTTGTGGCATCGAGATGAAATGCTAAATGAAGTTTATTTCTTTACTTGCTTCTTCTATTACTAATTGCTTAGTCCATCCTTAATTTGCTCTTTTGTGATTTGTCTAACTTCTTTTTCTTTCTCAAACGTTGAAAGATAATTGGTGTCGTGATATCACAACGTCAATTACCTTACTTTTGAGGCATCAATTAAGGTCAAAATGTTATGATTGCACTTTGGTCGCTCATCAGAGCTCGACCTCTTTCAAGTTGTCTAATTTTTCTACCTTTTTCAAGTTCAATCGCTCTTCGACCTTTTGCAGGTCAAGCGTGCTTTTTTGACCTTTTTCAAGTCAAACATGATCTTTCAATTTTTTTCATATCACAACGTCAATTACCTTACTTTTGAGGCGTCAATTAAGGTCAAAATGTTATGATTGCGCTTTGGTCGCTCATTGGGGCTCGACCTCTTTCAAGTTGTCTAATTTTTCTACCTTTTTCAAGTTCAATCGTTCTTCGACCTTTTGTAGGTCAAGTGTGTTCTTTCAACCTTTTTTAGGTTTTTATTATGCCCTTTTCAGGTTCCTTTGCTCATCGACCTTTTTCAGGTCAAACGTGATCTTTCGATCTTTTTTAGAACTTAAACCTTTTTTATGTTCCTTTGCTCTTCGACCTTTTGCAGGTCTTAAACCTTTTTGAGGTTCCTTCGCTCTTCAACCTTTTGTAGGTTTTGAACCTTTTTCAGGTTTCTTCTCTCTTCGACCTTTTGCAAGTCAAGCGTGCTCTTTCAACCTTTTTTAGGTCTTTATTATGCCTTTTTCAGGTTCCTTTGCTCCTTGACCTTTTTCAGGTCGAACGTGATCTTTCAATCTTTTTCAAATCTTAAACCTTTTTTATGTTCCTTCGCTCTTCGACCTTTTGTAGGTCTTGAACCTTGTTTAGGTTCCTTCGCTCTTTGACCTTTTGTAGGTCTTGAACCTTTTTCAGGTTTCTTCTCTCTTTGACCATTTGCAGGTTGAACACGATCTTTCGATCTTTTTCTAGTCCCAACATTTGTTCTCGATCATTTAAAACCTGCTAAAAAGCAAGAACTAATAACAATGACATATATTTGTGATGATTTTACATGTACAATTATCTAGTAGATATGACATCTTTCAAAATTATATACAACATATTATTTTCAAGTGTAAAACTTCCTTAGGTTTTGTATTCCCTAGGGTCGTGGGAGCTCCTTTCCATCGAGTGACTGCAGCCTGTATGCTCCATTCTTTGTCACCTTCACTACCTTGAAAGGTTCCTCCCAATTGGGATCCAACTTGCCGATGTGTTTGGATATTTCTACTTTTTTCAGCACCAAATCTCCAACTTCTATTCTTCTTTCTCTCACTTTCTTATTGTACCTCACCGTCATTTGCCTTTTTTGCAACATCATCCTCCTTGCTACTGTATTTTTGGCCTCATGTATAACGTCCAGGTCGAAAGCTTGCTTTGCCACATTGTCTTCTCAGTTGAACTCCAGCATTTTAAGAGTTTTTAGTCTGATCTCTGCAAGTATCACTACCTCCGACTCATAAACCATACTAAGCAGTGTTTCTCATGTGAAGACCCTGGGGGTCATTCAACAAGCCCACAACACTCTTGAAAATTCATCCACCTATGCTCCTTTAGCACCATTCAACCTATTTTTCAAATTGTCAAAGAGGGTTTTATTTGTTTTTTTAGTTTGGTCATTAGCTTGTGGGTGCCCTACCGACGTAAAATTCTATTGTATCTTCATCTCCTTACATTAGTCAATAATTTTCTTTCCCTGAAATTGGGCACCATTATCCAAAATGAGGATCCGAGGTATGCCAAAGCGACATATTATATTTCTCTATAGGAAATTCATGACCTCCATTTTAGGTATCTTAATAGCAGCCTTTACTTCGACCCATTTGCTAAAGTACTCCATTGCTATGATAACATATTTCTTTTGTCCCTTTGCTGGGGGGAATGACCCAACAATGTCTATACCCCACATTTCAAAAGGGTAAGTAATCTTGATAGGCTTGAGTTCCGCACCAGGCTTATGTATCAAATTAGCATACAACTGGTACTCTCAACATTTCTCAGCAAACTTAATGGCGTCTTTAACCACTGTAGGCCAGAAATATCCTTGTCTAGTGACCTTTTGAGCCAATGCTCTACCTCCTGAGTGGTTTCCATAATTTCCCTCATAAATCTCCCTTAGAACATATTTTGCTTGATTTGTATCCAAGCATCTCAAGAGTGGTCCACTATATGACTTTTTATATAACTCATCTTCCATATTATGAACCTTGATGCTTGTCTTAAAATTCTTCTTGCAACTACTAGATTTGCTGGGAATATCCCCTCCTTCAGGTAACTTGAAATTTCCCTTTTCCACCTATCTTTCTTTAAACTACCCAACTCCTCTACCATGACCTCTTTCTCAGAGGTCTCTTGGTCACAGATCGCCGACTTTTCCATTATGATTACTGTTATTTTATTGGTCCTTAATCCATTGATCATGTCGGCAAACTTTGACAAAGAATCAGCTCATTCATTTTTTGACATCAGTATCTGCACCACTTGCATCCTTTTCATTTGTCTTGCCAACTCCCTTTCCTTCTCTAAGTATTTCTTCATAGTTTCTTCTTTCACCTCATATGTCCCAGTAAATTGATTTGCTATTAGTTGAGAGTTCGAATATATAATGAGGTCTTTGATTTGCATCTCTTTCGCTATTCTTAAAGAGAGACAACAACCTCATACTCTACCTCATTATTAGTTACTTGGAATTGTAACTTCAAGGCAAAATCCAACTCATCCCCTAGCGGATTCCGAAACCAGAGTCTAGAGCCTCCTTGTCAAGCTATTGATGAATTGTCCACATGTACCATCCACTGACCTGTTACTAGCACATTAACCTCGAGAGATGGCTCCATAGGTTTTTCCCCCATGTCCGTGAGAAAGTCAGCCAATACTTGTGCCTTTATAGCAATTTTGTTATGAAATTCTATCGAGAACTTGCTCAATTCCATGGCCCATTTCACTAACCTTCTAGACAGGTCAGGCTTATGCAGTATCTCTCTCAAAGGTTGATTAGTTAGGACTACGATATGATGAGCTTGAAAATAAGGTATCAATTTTCTAGCTATCGTGACCAAGCTAATACAAACTTCTCAATCTGGCTATACCTTTTTTCTGCCCCCTGCAATACTTTGCTGATGTAATAAATAGGTTTATGGTGCTTACCAATAGCTTTCGATAACACTGAGCTGACGACCTCCTTTGCCATAGAGAGATATAAGTACAATGTTTCACCTATCAATGACTTTTCCAAGAGAGGTGGGAAGTTAAGATACTTTTTCAAATCTTTAAATGCTCGCTCACATTTCTCTGTCCATGTAAATTCTCTTACATTTCTTAAAGTTTTGAAGAAAGGTAATCCCCTTTATGCTAACCTCATTATGAACCTTTCCAATGTGACCATATGACCTGTTAATTGTTGTACCTCCATAGCTGTCTTAGGTGATGGCATTTTCAAAATGGCTTCTATCTTCTCTAGGTTAGCCTCTATTTCTCTTTCAGTAACCATATATCCCAGAAAGTTTCCACCCTTAACTTTGAATGAGCACTTGGCTGGATTCAATTTTAGATCGTACTATTGCATGATATTGAAGGCCTCTTTGAAGTGATCTATATGCTCCTCCTCACATGCACTTTTAATCAATATGTCATCCACGTAGACCTCAATCGTACGACTTGTCTGGTCTCTGAACATTTTATTTACCAACCTCTAATACATTGCTCCAATATTTTTCAAACTGAAAGGCATCACCCAATAACAGTATACCCCACTCTCAACCATCAAAGCTGTTTTGTCCATATCCTTAGGAGCCATACGTATTTGGTGGTAACTTTGATACGCGTCCATCATACTTAATAGAGTGCACCCCACCGTAGAATCAACCAGAGCATCTATGCGAGGTAGGGGATAAGATTCTTTGGGGCAAGCTTTAATTAAATCAATGTAATCTATATACATTCTCTATCTCCCACCTGTCTTGGGGACCACCACAGCATTAGACAGCCATTTGGTATACTACACTTCCACAAAAAAAACCTGCCGCTAGTGACTTTTTAATCTCTTCTTCTATTACCTTATTCCTTTTTGCCCTAAAACTATGCTTCTTTTGTCGAACAGTTCAGGCATTGGGATCCACATTCAAATTATGAACTATGACCTCTGGATCTATCCCCTTAAAATTTACTGGTCCACATGCAAAGATATCTATATTTTGCTTTAAAAATTCTATCATTAACATTTCAGATTGAGGGTTCATGTGCGTACCTATCTTTATGGTTTAGCTTGGGTCTCCTGGTTGGAGCTTTTTCTGTTTGTGATCACAAGGCTCCATTCTCCTCTTTTTTCCATCTTCCCATTCCACATTCATAGGTAACTCCAGTTGCTAACCCCCTACAAACTTTATACTTTTTTCCTTTTTCTGTTCGAGCTTAAGCCTGGTAAGTGAGATATTATAACAGACTTGTGCTGCCTTTTGGTCACAATGCACCTCTCTAATCCTTGCGCTGGTTGGAAACTTCATTTTTAAATGATAGGTAGACACCATATCCTTGAAACGATTCAGGCTAGGACGACCCAGCACCATATTATGAGCAAATGGGCAATCTACCACTAAATACTTTAACATGAATATTTTTCGCTTTGGTTTTGCCCCCAGAGAGGTAGGGAGGTCGACAGTTCCTAAAGGCACAATTTTAGCACCTCCAAATCTTACCAATGGAGTACTTATTAGTTGGATGGTAGTGATATCCAAGTCCATTTTGTTCAAGGTGTTCATGAAAATGATATCCACTGAGCTATCATTATCTACCAACACTTTCTGTACCACAAAATTTGTGATATCTGCTGTTATTACCATGGGATCATCATGGGGTTCTATCACTCCTTCCAGATTATTATGGTCGAAGGTTATAGGCTTTGTCTTCTTCTTCTAGGTGTAAACTGATGAGCTCCTCTATTCCACCCATGCATATCTTTTTCGCACATTTTGCGTATCTCCTCCCGTAGGTCCACCAGCTATCATATTTATCACCCATTTTCATGGAAGGTTATCTGCATCAGCTGGCTCATGACCTTTCTTTGACTCGTGGTGTCTCCCGCATTTGTACCTCCTGCACGGGTTATGCGGCCAACTCTGAGATTGACCTCTATGTTGCCATTGCCCTCGGGTATCTGTATGTGATTACTACATAAATTTATTCAAATACCTTTGCCTTATCAATCTTTCTATCTCATCCCTTAGGTGTTGACAATTCTCTATATCGTGCCCTTTGTCTTAATGAAAAGCGTAATATTAGTTTAAATTTTTCTGATTGGGCATATCCCGTTACTTAGCAAGCCATCTTTTAATATCTAATAAGGTAATGGCAAACATAGCTTCAGCTCGGTGGTTCCCAAGGGCATGTAATGATCAAATCTTGGTTGAGGTGGGGACTTTCGATGGTTTTTTTTAGATCGAGGTTTACCAATTTCCTCTTTCTTTTGTATTTTTGCTTCTATTATGACGTTCGACCATTCTTCATTCTTCATGATATTTATCTTCTCCTCATGCACATATCTTTCTGCTAACTCCATAAGGGTCTCCACATTGGGAGGTGGTTCCATGGTCAAAGCCAGTGCCAGTGGGCCCTTTTTGAGACCATGAATCAAGATACTCACCATCATATCCATATTGAGGTCAGAAACTTCCAAGACCTCATTGTTGAATCGGCTCATAAATGCCCTCAAATTTTTTTCTTTCTTTTACCTTATGGTGAACAAACACGTGGCTAGTCTCTTGGATTTCTTCTTGCTGGCAAAGTGATATAAGAACTTTTTGCACAACTAGTCATACATCACTATAATTCTCAATGCCAATGAGGTAAACTACTCATGTGCTCGATCGTATAGGGTGGCGATGAACACCCTATAGTTAATGGCATCTGATAATCCATATAATTGCATCACATGCTCAAATGCTATCAAATGTTCCTGTAGGTTAGAGTTTCCCTCATACTTTGGGAGCTTTGGTATTTTACATCCCATCGATACTGTCTCTCTCAAGATCTTTGTATCGAATAGAGAGCCTCTCTTTTGTAAAGTGGATCCTTGGTGCTTCCTCTTCTTGATTTCCTGTAATCTCCTACTTAGCTGCTCCACCTAGTCACTAATTTCTTGAACCTCGGTGGGAGCTTTGCTTCTGGAATGCCTCTCACCTAATCTCATCCCTTTGTCTGCTTACGTGCTCATGGGATTTTCATCTGGGTGACTTGAGTAGCTTTCGTCCTTCCTTGAATCTCCATCACTTCTTAGCACCTCAGTTTCTCTATCTTAAGCAAAACGATCTTTACGGATCAATCTTCTTAAAGTTAGCTATAGCGCCACTACAAAGCTTGCTAATCTTCCATCAACCACTCTATTGGTTACTGCTTCAACCAGGGTTTGCAACTCTGACTGCATTATTCCTATCATTAGTTCTGGTTAGGTTGCAGGAGGTGAGTGTTGTAGTGAAGGTGACCTGGCTCAAATTCCTAGCATCTCCATGTTTTTACTAGGTATTGCCGCTATGACCTAAACTAACCCAGAGTTCTAAATACTCAATCTAATTTTCCATAGATAGTGCCTACTAATGTTGCATAAAACAACAATTAGTATATTTATAGATGGTCAAAAGGTCAACCAAAGATGAGAGCTCGGGTGAATATTTTTTGGATTAATAGGTTGGGTTTAGCTGAATATATAGGTCAAGAGGTAGGTAGTTTTAGTGTATAGGTAAGTGTTTGATTTCAATAATTGATCCTCCCAACAATAAATAAGGGGGTATTTATAGTGAAGTATTTAGTTATCTTGATATTGTAGGATCCAGGTGTCCTGCCATTCGAACATATAGATAGCTGTTTTGGAGGGTTAAGATCTTTTGGGTCACAGGTCTGAATCGGTTGGTCAGGTCAACCCATATAAAAAGATGTGGATCCTTGGACTGTTTTGGTATATTAGTTAATATATAGGTTATTTTAGTCCTTTGATGATAATGGCTCATTAGTTGCCTACTGTGCAAGGGAAATACAAAATCCTAAGTTGCTAAGATGCTAAACCTCTGCAGCAAAACTACAATCATGAATCACATATAACGATGATTCTGGCCTAGTCTTGCATACTAGACAAGTAGTGTCAGCAATAACTTTATGGTTATAAAGGTTTTGATAAGTAGAGAGTATGTTCTAGCTTAGCCGCCACATAAATATTTTAATCTTATTTGGAGTTTTCATACTACAGATATGCTGCCATGCAGCCTCTTGTTGCTGTGCATGAGAAGATGTGGAATTACCATTACTAACCTTTGAAATTTCTTTACAAAAGTAATAACACCTGCAAATCATAAAGTTTTCATGCTTTGAATTTGACCAAATTAGATGATCAAGAGTAGATAATAAGCCTAGAGGAAAGGACAGAATCCATTCTGCATCAACTGTCTAGGAAAGTGTATGTATTCACTTGTTATCCCACCCACACCTTCTGTCCTTATGAAATAAGTGTTATCACACAGGATATACCAACATGCAATTAAATATTCAAATTAGATTATCAAGAATTAATTTGAATAATCACAATTGAGCAGTACATGGGTTTTATCAATATAAAATCTAAATCAAGCATGCAATATTAGATTTAATACACCCAACATGCGTTGTCAGAATTAAACATATAACATGTGTTATCAGAATTAAACATAAAATATGCGTGATCAGAAATATATGTCAAATTCAAGATAAATCAGAATTTAAGTATTTATTTAATCAGATACGAGTTCAGAAAAAGCCAAATTTAGAAGTCAACTGAGGTATTAAAAGCAGTAAATCATGCTATTAGTTTAATTTAAATGAGATACAAAATTTAAATTGATAACTTAGCTTAAGGATTCTGTATTGTAAGAGAATTAGCCAGATGACCAAATCATAGAATTCTATTTTCCTTGAAGAAAAGAGCGCCCCAACTCATCAATGCAACAGGTACATTGCTGTTCCTCCCAAGATGAGAAAGTCCAGAACGATTAGGTGCACTTTGTCTTGTACACCTCGTACAATACATAGTTGCTAAATAAGAATGTATAGTCATATTTATTAATTCGGGATAGGGAATATTTTGGAAATAATATTAGAGAATGAGAAGGGAAGGATTCTTTAGAGAGAGCAAAGCAAGAAGGTGGGCAGAAGCAGAATGCTGTAGGCATATGCTGTATGTTTTTCAAGACTGCAAGAGGCAGTCTATTTATAAGCAGGATTAGGGTTAGAGTCTGTAAGTTAATGGCCTCTAACATGTCATCCAGTCAATGATATTTTGCCATGTTAGCCATATACATCCACCAGTATCACGCCATATGTCCCACACACGTCACACATCCACCAGTATGACACCACGTGTCCCATATCCCTCTACCAAATCCTGCTTAATCTTTAACAATCTGGCTAAATCTCAGCTTAATCTCCAAAGATTTGATTTAATATAATCGGATTAGACTAATCCAATGGGTTTTGATCGAGTCAGCCCTTATCCGATTGAATTATCTTATCTGATCCAAGTTAAGTTTAAAAATTCAAATTAAATTTGTCCCAAAAATATAAGACTGAGACAGAGACATTTGCCCCAATGCCCATGCCTCACGACCCGGAGCCGGAGCCAGGCGGCAGCGGCGGTGCACGTGTGGTTCACTCATATGAACCCCTTAAAGAATATTTTATCAAGAATTTTTACTTGAGTTCAAAATAAACTAGTTCATACTAGCTTATAAAAGCAATGCGGGACAAGTGAAGGGCTGATAACCCTTCAACTCTTCCACTTGATTTTATAAGGCATAAGGAAGTCTCCTCCATCTCTAGTTTCCCATGTGGGATAACTCTATATGAACACTTAACCAATTTCCTTCCATTATCTTTTGGATTCCAACCTTAATTAGCATCCATCCAAATAGATGAACATGTAATTAGGTAAATATTAATGCCAATTACAACAATAAGGTACCAACACGCATGTTCTCCATATCTCATGGTGGAGATGTGATAATCTTGCAATGGCCTTTAAAAGGGAGCCAGTTATCGTTCCATTCCAAACCAACACTTTGCTTCCATCCAACTTGCCATCTTTTTTCTTGCCACCGAATATCTCATTCGGATGGAAAAAAAATTTCTCCAAGTGGCTAATGGGAAAGAATCAAGTTTTGCACTAAATTTCTTTCGTTGGCAAACCCTAGTCATGGTAACCAAAAACTCTCACGAGGCAAAAATCTTGTTAGCCTTCTTAAAAATTTGAAAGAAGCAGTTTATCCATTATCATAGAAAAAAAGGTCAAGAAACTTTCATATATTTTTTAGAAGTAAGCTCACTGCCTTCTGCCTATTGTTTACTATCCATTTAATATTAAATGAATGAATTACCCTCAAATAAGATTAAAATTTAATTAATCTTTTACTTTTATTTTCTCTATTATTTATATCTTCATTTTCAAGGTGGGGAGTATTATTTTCCCCATCAACCTATTTGTTACAATAATCTATTTTTCTAATTTCTTATTTTTTCTTTTTTAATTTTTCATTAACTTCTTCCTTCATTAACCACAACCACCGCTACCGCCAGCCCAAAGTCTCCACTGTGCATTAAAAGAGCCACCATCGCTGGGTGCAGCTGTAATGGCTACTGGCCATATCCATCTTCACAACGGCCATGGGCACCCATGTTTTCATGGTTGTTCACGGCTGCATTTTTATGGCCAGCTACTCATGTCTTCATGATCGGCCATGGTTGCAATGTCTTCGCGGCTGGCCATGGGCTAGATATCTGTTTTGGTGCGACCATGGCCATCATTTTTTCAGGTTGACCTTGACTTGTGGTTTCTTTGATACAATGGCCATAACCGCTATGATTTCTTTTAGATGGTAGCCATAACCACTCATTTCATGGTTGCTATTTTTCAAGCTGGCCATGGGGGGAAGGGTTAGGGATGGGGGTTTATGGTTTGGTAGTATATAAACATATACACATTAAATAATAATATATATGTAAATATATTTACACATTATATAATAATATATATTTATAAAATAAATATATTTTTATATATTTTTTTTATAAATATGGTTTAACTTGAATCATTGATTTTTTGAAAAGCATCCAATAACTGATATTAAGAATATAATAGTATTTTTATACATAAAAAAATATTAAAAACTTGAATATATATGCACGTGACTTGCATCAACTCCTTAAAGAGTGTCCGTTGCATGAATTTAAAAATAATAGGAAAGTATTTTGATCTATATATATGTATTGATAGGAAGTCTTTTGTCAATTTCATATTTCATAGAGGGGTCAAATAATTTTTTTCTTTTATTTGTGTTTTTCATAATAATTGATTTGTTTTAGACTAATATTTGGTTTATTCCTTCTGAATTTACTAAAATGATCCTCTTTACCTTGAAAAACATGTAGACCCCAACCTTATTCCATATGTGGAATTCTAGTTGTCATCCAACTTGATAAATTAAAAATTAATCATATTGATATGGGATAGCCTAAGCAATCGACCTTGGAGAAGATCCCCAGGCTTACTTAACATGCACAGCCTAACATTGCTTTTGGACTCAGCTGGGCTGGGTCACTCGACCACGACTATTTGGTCGATTAGATTGCTCTCGATCACACTCAGTAGGGGGCCTCAAGCTACTTTATCCGTTCAACTATCTCTCTGGTCGATCGCTTTGTCTATTTGATGATTGTCCATCAGAGTGCTCACTTTGGTGCTGACTCATATCTTTATTGCATTTAATGCTCTAACAAGTAGTGTGCATCTACATTAATGGTGTGTGCCACCTAATATAGTGTTTGCCACCTATTTTGGTAGGGAGGTGCACCCTCGAAATACTAGTCACCCTGAAAAGTAGGAGATGATGCCACTTGGAATAGTACCAGGATTGGAAATGTTCAATAACCCCCAAGCAAGGACGAAAGCCCACTACACTTGATAGGGGCATCTCAGACATATCACCCACCAGGAGAAGGTTATAAATATCTCACTGCCAGCCATCCTCTAGGTAATGCCACATACATTATATGTTCTTATTCTATTGTTTGATTACCTCAATTCGATCAATGCTAACTTGAGCATCGTAATGCCCTAGCCTTGAGCACCTCGGCTAATTTAACATTTGTTGTTGGTTATAGATCTCAGACCTCGAAGGATATCACTACTAGATCATTTGACCTTCCTGATCGAATCAGCTCAAACACTATCCTATTCACTAAATATGACTTTTAACCTTATCACATATAATTAGTGATTTATATTTATTACAAGATTGATGCATGCGTAGATTTACTTTTCTTTATATGCATGTAAGAACCGACGCATGTATCCCACTTTTCCATAACAAAAATATAAAATGTACATATTTTAAAAACTTTATCATTATTAGAATTCAATAATAATGCGTCTTATATTTTTTAGCTATGTTTGATGTATGAGATTGATGATTTTATTTAATTTTAACCTATAGTAGATTGAAGAGAATATCATAATTTCTTGTAATATAATATTTTGTTTGATTTGTTAGATTATTATAAGTATACCATGAAATATCAACATCCATCTCTCATTTGATATATATTGAACAATAAATTATGAATTATTCCCATAGTTACACACATTGAATGCTCGTACATGCAACATTTGTGCGTAGGTGCGGAAAAATGGAGCATAGATGCAAATGTCGTGCATATTTTACTACTATTAACGATGCCTAGGCATGTTATGGCAACAGACCTAGGCGCCAATATGCACAACATTTGTGCATAGGCGCAGCAAAATGAAGCATAGGCACGAAGGTTATGTATATTTTACTTCCATCAATGACGCTTGAGCAACAGGACCAGGCACTAATTATATTAGGATAGTACCATCAATGATGCCTATGCATGTTACATATAACACATGTTTGAGCCGATTTGTACAACATTGGCCTTTAGGCATCAAAAAATGGCAACTAAGCATTAATATGCGCAACACTTCATGATAAAATTTGAATTGATTTGGGTTCTACAATAATTTATCATCCTAAATAGAAAATATATTCATCTTACTGCATCTTAATAAACCTAACTAAATTGCCAATCTTACATGTAATGTTGAGATTTGATTCAACCCTTATATCATCTATCAATATGGGTTTGAAATGGACTCGGAGCTGCTCAAGGTACATCAACCCAAATTTCATAAATCAAACATAACATTACATACTATAGAAAAGGGTAAACTAGGGCTACCCCTATGGTTTGACGCAATTACGAAATGGTTCCCACTTTTTGACAAGTTACAAGAACCACCAAATTAACAAATCTATTTGTAAGATAGACAGAAAATGTAAAAATCAAAAATACTCTAACATCAAAATAATTAAAAAAAATAACAAAAGACTAAAAATTGGTGATATGGCAAAAGAAATAAATCGCCCTTTTATGTATATATATAAAATATGCTGAATTTTAAATATGTTGAATAGTATATATATATATATATATCTACAATGATTTATTTTATAATTAAATTCATTTAATAATATTAAATAAAAACTATATTTATTAATTGAGCTATATATTAAATAATATTAAACTAAATAAGCATAAAATAATTTATTTAAATTTGATTAAACTATTTATTAAAACAATAATTATATCAAAAATAGATATACTTAAAATAATTAAATTATTAAATTTTTTATTCAATAATAAAAATTATTTTAAATAATTAATAAAATTTAATTAAATTTATTTATTAATTAAAAACACAATAAAAGAATTAAAATTATATTAATTAGGAAAAAATAAGTATGCAAATTTAAATATATATTTTAACTAAATCATTTATTAATAAAAAATAACTTTTTTAAAGAAACACAAATCACCCCCCCTCCCCCCCACTCCTCTTCTTTTGCTGGTCATGGCCATTGCCGCTTGCTGCTACCACAGTAGCAAGTTAGCAGGCATTGGCTGCCTAGCCACGATTGCCATGCGGCCGCTGGCAATCATGGTTAGATTTGATTAGGGAGGGTGAGGGGTATATATATATATATGTACATATATTATATTATATTATATTATCTTGATAGTTTTCTTACAATGAACCCTTTTAGTATAGTAATATTATATTTAATTCTTGTATGAATTCAAAATATGATGGTACAACTCTTAAAGATATTTTAATACATAAATTAGAGTTAGAACTGATCAAAATTGAGGTTATTAAGCTAAAGGGTAGTTTTTGACTAATTTGTTGGATGGTAACAAGCCTACGGTGAATTTTTATAATTTTCAAAAAAGCGAGGAGATTTTTGCAATTACGCCTTATATAAGGGATGATAGTCATAATTCACCATATAAAAAAATTTAGTACACTTTAATAATATAAATCAAATGTAGTCTTAAAAAATATAAATAATTAAAAATACAACAAATATCAATAACTTTGTTGACGAAGAAATGACATTAAAACTAAATCCTAAAATCATTTCTATTGCCTCGTGATCGGTGAACTATAAATCCTTAACTCAAAATTAGAGCTGAATAAGTTTCATAGTTTTTTCAGTACGGTAGACGTTTGCGTGTTATTCTCCTATTACTATATCATATCAAAAATTTAATTAAATATAATAAGTCAACTATTATTTTTTAATAAATTGTATTACATTAATGTAAAAGAAAACTCCTATGACAATTGACTTATCATACCCTTGTATTTTCAACGGGACTAGAAAATTGAACCTAAGACCTCAATAATTTTGGATCTCAATTTTACAGTTAAATTAAAATTTATTCATATACTAAGAACTTATTAAGTCATAAAGTATGCAGTAGTTAAATTCATAATTTATCAATAAATACAATATAATTTTCGCTAACCAAATATGTACGTAATATTCAAATTTTGAAAATGTAAAAGCCTGGCTAAGATTCTCTCCAACTATTTTCTTAAAATTTCACCATTAATAAGGATAATGCACATAATTAGAAAAAAGAAAAAAAAAATCATAGACGACAGTTGATAGACGTGAATCATGGTTGAGCTAGTGCAAAATGTGATAATACAAAAATAAGAAAAGAACAAAGAAAATGAAGATTCAGGAGAAAGACCATAAGAACTCAGTAAAATAAAAGGCCAAAAATTATTTAGGTAAACATCAATTAGCATTGTCTATGGGAATATTTTGGACGTGAGGAAAAAATATAATGCTAAGCAAAAATAATTAGTAGAATTTGGAAGATGACGTGCAATTGGCACCATTGATGAAGTCAATTCTGGATGGCGCCCACCACCAGATGTTGATATTTACCTCATATAGGTTGATGCAGAATAATTCACCACTTCGTTAGTTGCTACAATAATTTCTGTTTTAGCTGGGCACGATTTGATTTTCTATATCCCTATTGGCGTAAGAGGACTACCATAATCCTCTTACATGTCCAGGTAAAGGCAGGGCGAATACCCTTGCTCCACGCCAAGCATTCATATCCCTTGAGAGGGAATTGAATGGGAGCAACAGAGTTTGATTTCCAATTGGCATGAAGAATAGAGTAACATGGGGCCTATGCAATAGTATCTACTCACAAAGGTTGTAAGAATAAGGTGATGCATGGAAGAGATGAGTTAGGCCATGGTGCGATGGCAAACTAGACCTAAGAAGGGAACCATTGTCACTAATAAGAATATGATTAAGGTAGTTTCATCAAATTTTCAAATGATGAGCTTCCCAAATTATTGAAGATCATTCTAAATGATAAGCTTTCCAGACTATTCAGGATCATTCAATTCAATGGGACATCTTTATAGGTTTAAGGACAATGTCCTCCAATTGAAACATCTGTGGCATAAAGTGTTGCATATTTGTTAACACATTCGTTGGAATTGCCCAATAGTGGTTTACTTAGCTACCACTTAGTTGTATTCACTCATTTGAGGAGTTCATTAATATGTTCCTCCATTAGTTCACAAGCAATATCAGAAACCTCCCCGAGGCTCTTTAACATGCAGTATGATGAAGGAATATCTCTTAGAAACTACATTATCCACTTCATAGTTGAACCCTTAAAGGTACCCTACACTTCTTAAATGCACTCACTCAAAGACTCAAGAGGGCCTTTATTTTATAAGCCTCGTTAAAACCCCGCGGTACACTTTAACAGCTTATTGGTTAGAGTAGAGAAGTACATCAACTTGTAGGAGGTTTATGTAGTTAAAAGAATGGAAATAAGGAGGGGGAAAGTAGAGAAGAAAAGATCTCACCGTTTCTAAGAAGCAACGGGTCAAGAAGAAAAAATGAGCTATCCTTTTTTCTTTAAAGATGGACAACTTCACAACATTGAAGTTACTATTCCTAGGTACTAGTGGCGATCTAATTATTGATTGGCTCATATACCTAGCTTGGGCTAATTAGATATTGTTTAGGCTTAGATCATGTAAGTTTTGTAAGTTCTGCATTAATTACAAGCACGCCATAAATGCATCCACACACTTGAAAGATGAGTTGGAAAGGTTAACTAAAAGAGCATTCTTAGAGAATTTGTGGCTGAGGAGACATACTAGCTAGTGCTTTTTCTTAATGAAGATCAGCTTAAGACAAGATGAGTAGTTCCAAACTAAGGAAACCAATGAGAGGTGTAAGCTAGAAGGAAGATAGAATGATAATCTCTCACCTCTATGTTAGGGAGTCATTAACATAATAACTGGAGGCCCTACTAATGGGGACTCACATCAAGCTTGATGCACATGCGACTCAAGCATTAGATATAACACTTTGTCATGAAAGTGGCGATAGTCTCTATAGTAAAAATATGAGAATGCCTTTTTTATATAGTTTGTCTCTAATATCTCTACGAAGTCCAATCTTCTAATCACCTTCATTATCATTGCCTGCAAGTTATGATGTGGTCTAGTTGTTTGTGGACATTTGCAATTTAGTAGACATATTGCTCCCTAAAAGTGTTTAAGCAAATGAACTTAAGACCTAAGCAATTGAGCTACTATAGATTTCTTTGGTTGTGTTCTCAAAAGAGTCTAAACAAATAATAGGAAAAATTAAGTTTCCATTGGCTTTGGGGCACACGAATCAAAGGAAAACTAAGATAATGTGATTCTTGATAGTTGACGCTCTTTTAGCTTTTAATATTATTTTACAAATGCCCATACCAAACGCTTTCCAAGTTGTAACTTCCATGTACCACATAAAGTTGGAATTTTTGATTGACAATGATGTAGGAGAGGTTAGAGATGATTAACTTGTTCGCAAAAATGCTATTCAAGCTGAAAGATTAGATATTTAGAAGGATGAAATATGGATAGATCATCCAAGGGCTTCAACTACAAATGTCTAACTTGGGGAAGGCGAGACTCAGCTAACTCAGATGGAGTTGGTTGGGGAACTCATGAGAATAGAACTCATCTTAGGGGACTTAAGGATGGCAACTAAGTTAGGATAACTCATTCTCGAGTTATTTGATCGTTATAGTTGTAGGCAAATTTTATGTTTTTATCTTTTTAGCTTAGGATTTAGTAGGGATCGATCTTAATATGATTAAACATAGGCTTAACATGAACCCTACTGTAAAGTTAGTGAAGTAGAGAAAATGATACTTTGAACCAAAGAAAAAATTGATTATATGAGAGAAGTTACAAAATTGCTAGATGTAGGTCACATAGTGGAAATTTAGTTTTTAGAGTGGTTCTCAAATGTGGTATTATACCTAAAAGAGTAAGGAAATGGTAGATGTACATTGATTTTTGCAACTTAGATAGGGTATATTATAAGGATTTCTACACTCCACCTTTGATTGATCAATTGGTGGATTCCACCTCAGGGAGTAAGTTGCTTAGCATGGTGGATGCCTCATAAGGATACTATCAGATTAGACTTTATATTGATGACTAGAAATGGATTAGCTTTGTTACTTTATATGGAACGTATTGCTATACAATCATGCCTTTTGGGCTTAAAAATACAAGTGCCACATATAAGCTCTTAGGGGATATGTTGCTCTAGAAGCAGCTTGAGAGGAACATGGAGGTATATATGGATGATCTTTTTATCAAAAACCACCAAACTAATGAATATATTAAAGATTTGCCAAAGATATTTGACATCTTGAGGAGTACCCAAAGAATTTGACTCCTAAAATGAGACTTTGGAGATAGGAGCAAGAAATTCCTAGACTATATGGTCACAAAGCTTGGAATTGAGGTTAATCCAAAAGAAATCCAAGCTACACAAAAACTAATGCCCTTTCCCAAAAATGATTAGAGAAGCACATTAGTATACATGGGTTAGTAGCTTAATAGGTTCATATTATGGGCAACAAAAAAGAGTCGACCTTTCTTTATATGTTAAGAAAGGCTAGATAATTTAAGTAGGATAAGATGATGCATTTAAAAGTTTGATGGAGTATCTGATGAAATTGCCACTCCTTACTAAGCCCAATCACAATAAGTTTTATATATTTACCTTGTAGTGTTCGAGAAAATTGATATTTTTATTCTAATTTAAAAAAAAAGGAAAAAAGGAGTATAGAAGCCTATCTATTATGTTAACAATCTTTTACATTAAGTAAGATACATTGATGTGGAAAATTTAGAGCTATTGTTGGTAATCATGGCCAAAATCTTTCCTATGTTATTATTATACATACCAACACCACTTAAATAGATGTTAGGTTGACATGAGGTCTTTGGCAAGCTTATTAAATAGGCCATCAAGCTAGGCAGATATGAGGCGTAGTATGAATCTTGCGTTGCACAAAATCCTAGGCTTTGGTAGACTTTAAGACAAAGGTTGCTTTTGCATAAAATAAGAGAAGATATTGGTAGCCATGCTTGAATAAATCCTTTATAGCTTATGACAATGGGGCATGAATAGTACTTACTAGTCTAAAAGGAGATATCATGGAATATGTAGTCAGATTTTCCTTTAAAGCCTCCAAAACCAAAGCAGAGTATTAGGCTCTAGTGGATGGCTATGGATGGCATTACTAATTGACTATGAGAGTAAAGGAGTTCGTTTTTTCAAAGCTAGTACTAGTGCAAGTAGAAAAGGCTCATGATGTCAAGGATGACCAAATAGTGACATATTTGGTTAGAGTGGAAGAACATAAAAATAAGTTAATTGACTTTATAATGCAACAAGTACCTGGAGCTAAAAATAAGAGAGGGCTAGTTATCTAGCAAAACTAGACAACTCCCTTTTAGATAGTGAGTCATGAGAAATTGAGGTATAATAGTTGTAAAGATTGAGTATTAAAGAAGAAATTAGTGTCATAATAGATGTAGATGATTGAAAGGTACCTATCATCTATTATTAAAGATGGATGATAGAAAGATGTGGATATGAGCACTAAGATTCACAATGGTAGATGGCTTATTATATCTATAATCATTCTTTTGTATATTATCGATATACTTGTCTGGATAATGCAAAATATATTTTAGGAGAGAAAAATTCACTAAGGGTGGGATAACAAATATGCTGCTGACATACATCAATAAGCCAAGCTGATGAAAATAATAAGTGTTCCTTACCCTTTCACAAAGTGAGGTATGGATATAGTAGGTTCATTTCCCTTTGCTCTAGGTTAGAAATTTTCCTCTTTATAATAATAGATACTTTCAATTAGTAGGTCAAAGAAAAAGCCCTTGGCAAGATTTTGAAAAATGAAGTTATGAAATTCCTATAGAAAAGTATTATGTGCTTATTTGGAATGTCTTGTATTTTTATATTTGATAATGGTACATAGTCCCAAGGAAGAAACATTTGTAGCTAGTATGAAGAAGTGAAGATCATTCAGAGGTTTAGTTGCTTACTATCTAACTAATGGGCAAGCTAAAGTAGCTAACAAGATATATTACATGGATGCATAATTAAGCTCAACCAAGTTAGAAAGGGAAGTGGAGAAGTTTCTAGAAGTAATGTGACCATATAAACTATAGTAAGAAACACCTATTAGTTTGATATATGGGATGGAGTCTCATCATAGTCCAAACTTAGTCGAAATAGGCATCAAAATGCACTGTGTTCATTATTACAACCAAGATGTCAATGAGGATTTGCAATGAAAAACCTAAAACTAGTTGAAGAAAAGAGGGATGTGGTAGAGGCCAAGGTGACTAGACACAAACAAAGAATTCAAGTAAATTTTCAACTAAAAAATGAAAATACAGACCTTATAGAATGAGGATCTGATACTTAAAAGGGCTGAGACAACATGACCTTTAGGAAGGTTAAGGACTTTTTGGGAAGGGCCATTCAAATTATCTAAGATATTACCTAATAAAGTATGTGAGTTGGAAGTACGATAAAGACGAAGCTACATAAAACATAGTTGAAAATGTTTTCCTATAGGAATTTCTTATTTAACCTTCTCACTGAAATGTTACTGTTTACTTTTCCCACCATGTAAGATGAACAATTAACCATTTGGTCTTTCATATTAAGTAGGAATGTAAGTACAGATATCAAGCCCAGTTGCAAGAAATATGCAAAGTCATATATAGAATACGATGTATGCTTTGTCATTGAGCTCATTTACATAAAAAGGTATGTAAAGTCATATTTAGGATATAATGTATGTTCAAACATTGAGCTTGGCTGCATAAAGTATATAGAGTCATTCCCAAAAAATGTTGTATGCTTGAATATTGAGCTTGGTTTTGTAAAAGGAAATATGTAAAGTCATAATTAGAATATGACATATGCTCAAGTGTTGAGCTCCAAATAAAGGAATATGTATAAAGTCATACTTAGAATATGATGTATGCTTGAGCATTGAGCTTGGTTGCCTAAAAATGGATACATGAATGTTATACTTTGAATATAATGTATACTTAAGCAACAAGTGAAATCTACAACAAAAGTGAGCTATTGTTATGCATTTAATTATGACATTTATGAATGGCGTCACTATATTTACATATAAGGGTACAAAATTATATTCAAATTATCGTTGGACAATTATTTTGACACTTATAATAGTATTATAATACATTTAAGTATGACAAAGGTTATTGTCATGGATTTTTAAATGACACAATGAGCTAGCTATAATAGTTTAATTATTATAATTGTACAGATATTGTGAGACTTCTGTTGGTGTCACTATAGGCAATTGTTTTGAGGTTTCAATTATGTAAAGAAATATGCATGAAGCTATATATGCATGAAAGTTTAAGACACAGTATGTAACAGGTTTGCCTATATGAAAAGATATGTACAGAGGAAAAGCATTAATGCACTTAGGATAGGAGTCTTGACGTGATTCATGAAGATTAGTTAAATCTTAGCCAAGTTGGAAGTTTGCCTAAACAAATACTTACACATAAGAATAACTAGAAGTATATGAATAACTTGTTCAAAGTTACAAACTTAAAACATAAATCAAATATACTTCATTCATTAGGCTCAAATGTACGGTTTCAATAAGAAAGAGAGAAAAAAGATGAGTGAGAAAAAAAATCTAAGGATAATTGCCCCAAATTAGTTGTCTACTCAAAAGTAGTTATTCATTATTCTCCATAATTGGGATAATGTTTTGCTTGACAGTTCATCTTGGGAAAAGGTGGCCCGAGCAATATAGTCCCTCACAGCTTTGCAAGGACTTGAAACATTGTCTCCATCAATAAACTAGTTAAGGCTATCACCTCTACCTAGCAATAATTTGATCCATAGTAATAGTACTTGATGATTGTCTCTAGGCCTTCATATCAATTCTTTAAAGTGATTAAATTTAGTGAATTTTGAGAGTCAGTTTTCAACCAAAGCAATTAAGTAATCACGCCACTTTTCAATTGATGAAAGTACCTTGAAAACCTTTTCTCTTAGCTTAGCCTATTTCTTCCTCTCTACTCTTTGTGATGTCTATCAATAAATTGTCTAGTTTCTCATTCTAAAAAGTTGTCTCTTTAAACTTCTTGGTCACATTGAGTTTTTTTTTCAACTCTTCTGCTTATTTAAAGATTTTTGAATCCTCCTTGAGTTGGTTTAGTAGACGAGCATTCTAGGAAGTGAA
This sequence comes from Jacaranda copaia, assembly GCA_014898725.1. Classification (NCBI taxonomy): domain Eukaryota; kingdom Viridiplantae; phylum Streptophyta; class Magnoliopsida; order Lamiales; family Bignoniaceae; genus Jacaranda; species Jacaranda copaia. The sequence continues at coordinate 2,031,672 of JACGDI010005286.1, read as the reverse complement.
TTAAGCTAATTCTTTGTGATCTTTCTATCACCATGAGATTATCTTAGTAGATAAAATAAAGCCATATCAAAAAATAAATTAAGTTAATTGCAATAAAGCACATGTAAGGAAAATGTAAAGTGAGGGAAGTTCACCCAAGTCACTTTAGCTGTTTTGTGTAAACCATTGAGCTATTCAGGTTGAAGGTGATAAAATGCTGACTAAAACACCACTAATTTATTCCAACCCCAAAGATAAAGACTTATCCAATCTCATTCACCACTAATAAAAAATAAGCTCCCTACAAGGAATTAGCATAAGGGTATATTAGGTGGCTAGAGTAAGGAGATCGATAATGATGATGTATGAGTGCTCCATTCTCCATGTTAGTCTCTTCAACCTTAGGTCTTGCTCATCCATGAGGACTAAATGCTTGTTAACAGTTTGAGGTGGTGGGAGTTCCCCAGCTTGGCATTTAGAAAAGGGGACCGAGTTAAAAGTGAGAAATGATCTTTTCAAAGTAGTCCCATTTAGGGAGATTGAGGACCACTTGATCATCATCTTTTTTCTCTTTGACTCTTTCTTTTTTTTGGATCATCTCCTTAGCCTTTGCAAGTGTAGAAACATTCATGGAAATCTCTTCTACAAGAAAATACAAAGTGTCAAAAATGGAGAGGAAGTAGAAAAAGAGAATGGGAAATGGAGCAAGGGTTAGTTAGGTAAGCAAAAAACTTTAAGGAATTATACCAAATGGCAAAGCTAGTTGTTTTCCAGGGAAGCAAGGTCGAAATGGGATAGGAGGCTAACCTTTTTGATGAAGAGGAGCTCAAATTTGCAAGTGCTTAATAGATGGAGCTGTGCCTAATGTCGTTAAGATGGATCATTAGTTTTGAAACGTTTGGGACATATCTCTATTAATTAGATGGTATGGAATAGAAAAAAAAAGGAGGAAATGATTTTCCTAAAATTTCTTGATAGAGCTCAGAGAGCCCTTTAAGAAATATGCTTCACCTTGAAAGGTTAGGTAAAAGTGTACCTTTTCTAGGGATTTAGGATGAAAAGCATATAAAACATGGAGGTTCTAGGAACACTATTTAGGTGGTTGCATAATATTGCATATCCCATCATCATGTGAATAGAGTTGTGCATGAACTTATCAAGAGGAATCCAATAAATGCTGAATATATCTAAGAGAATAGGTGGGATAAGGAAAAGTAGTGTCACTTAGAGCGGTTTAGTATGGAAATCGATGAGGTTTGTCCTCTAAACTAAGGGTATGAATGACATTTTTGTGGGGTGTTAAAAAATCCTTGTAAGGAATCATGTTAACTATCTTTGTATTCACTTTGGCAGTTCTCAAAGAAATATCCCCTCCTTGAAACATAACTTCCTCACGAGGTCCTATGTTAGGCAAATATTTTGTCCAACTGAAAGGACTTGATATCAGAGAAGAGAGAAAAGAACAAGACATGGTTTTTGAAGAGATAGAAAGAATAGAGCGATTACACAAAACCCATATCAAGTAGGAAAAAAAAACAAGAAAAAGAGGATGGGAGAGGCAGAGAAATTGGAAAAGAGTAAAGATGAAAGAGTAGAACCTAAAGAAAATAGGACTTTGGTAGAAGAAAAAATAAAAAAGGAGAATCCCTACTAGTGCTAGAAGGAGCCCCATAGCAATGTATCTTGTTAGAAGGTCTAGTGAAAGAGTCTATAATGGAAAAAGTGAGAAGCATTTATTAAGTTAATAGTTATCATCAAAGCTGTTTTGGGAAAGCGGACAAAATTTGGCAAATACATGTGTCATTTTTGGACACTAAAGATGACGCTGTTATTGTCCCCTGCCATTATCATGCACAGGGTACAAGGATTCACTCTTCAAAATTTGAAATTAGAAGGTAAAATAACATCACACAAGAAATGAAGAAGACAAGCCATGTTTCTTAGCTCAACTATAGTTGAGCTAGGGAGTGATGGTTGGTGGGGTGATGATGCCACCACATTTCTTCAAGTTGAAAATCAATGTGAGAATAGTTTGACCCAAGTAGAGAGGACTTTGAATGATGAGGTGGACCTATCCTAGTTGAATAGCTGTTGAGAGAATGGGCTTGAAAACACAATTAAAAGGACATAAGTAAAAGACAAACTTTTATAGATGCAAATGTCAGCACCTGAGCTGAGCTATGGAGCTTTGTAGTTTGGGCTAGTTTGTAAACATCAAATTTTGAGCTGATTCTAGAGTTGGGATGGTTTGGACATCCTCTTATATAATCACAATGAATAGCTTAGCAGATAAAGGGTCCACTTTAGAGATTTGAAGAGGCAAATGCGTGGACAGTATTCTTGCCAACTACCTCTTTAAAATTCCATTATTGATGAGGATAATGCATATAATTAGAAACAAAGATTATGGAATAATAGATGTAAACCATGGCTAAATTAATAAAAAATAGAGATAAGAAGGAAAAATAGCATAATAGGAGAAAAAAATAGAGTAAAAAAGCATAACATGTGGGAAAGGAAAGAGAAAAAAAAAATATAACAAAAAAAATATCATTTGGTACTTTTCATTCAGATGAAGGTTAGTTTGATATAGTAAAAATTATGTTAAATAATTACTCTAACACCATAAACTTCATAAATAGTATGGATATAAGTACTTGAAAGAGATATTAAAAGAGCCAAAAAGTAAGAATATATTTGGATAAATGTGTCTAAAAAATGAAAAATTTGAGATTGTTTTTGGATAATATAATTTGATTCCTAAAATTAAAGCGAGCTTGGACTGTCATTTTCTCAGACAAAGTGGGTAATACTTGGCATTAAATGATTGGCCAACTTTATTTTTGTTTTTCATTAACTTTACATTGAAAATTATAACATTTATATTTTAACTGTACCAAATTATCACTTCAATTTCTTTATGAAACATTTTAAACAAAACTCCATTTCTTATAATAATTTATTTTAAACTTTTTTACTTAAGTTAATGATGCTACATTATAGCTTCCAACAACCACTTTTAAACACAATAATATAAAATGAAAAAAAATTTATTTTTCTAATTTTCATCTAAAATTTCATACCAAGTCAAACAAGGCCTATAATCTTGAGGTACCAGGGAATACATTTATCTATATTTATTGTTTTGCAAAACATTTATATATAACGAAATTAAATTCGCTTTATACATATGTCAAAAAACGTGTCAACGTGTATAGGCCAACAACTACATACATATAGACATGCATGCACATACAAACATGTGTACTTGCGTGTATGTGTGTATATATATTTGCATATATGAGAAATAGGCTTACATTTATATAGAGGTAAATCCTTTTGTATGATTAAATTGTTTGTGTTTGTCGATTTTTATATTTTCTGTAAATTATACTGGATCATGGATGAAAAAAAAATCATAAACGATAATTTAACAAATATAATTGAGAATGTTTTAAGTGTAATTAATTCAATACAGAAAAGCAATTTGCACATTGCTTATGAACATTTGTATAATATAATATACATTTATATGGAGGTAAATTCTTTGGTGTGATTAAATTATTTGCATCTATAAGTTATATTGGATTATGGACCAAAAAAATCATAAATTTTAATTTAATAAATATAATTGAGATTGTTTTTTAATTTAGTCAATTCAACACAGAAAAGTAATGTGCATATCGCTTACGAACATGTTATAGAAATGCTATAATTACAACCAATTGGAATAGTTTTTATGGTACCATTATACAACTAAAAATAGCCTAACTGAACTACTTTGTTTATTGACGAGTTGCGGCACGCAAGAGGAAATAGTCTTTGGATTATGTGCTAATTTAAGAATATGCTTGAGATTCATTAAGTACAAAGATATAATTAATCTTCTTATACTCTTCATTTCCTCTTCAAATTATGTGTTGGTAAAAGCATTTTTTTTGGAGCTATTCAAGTACGTAGGATATAATCGTTTTCCACTCCCCAATTTTCAGACTAGAGTTAGGATCAACAAGGAGCATGCGTAATATCTCACTTGAGCCTATTTGGTTTCACTTGTACTCTACCATGAGAAACTAGACAATATTATATGACATACTTTAAGATACATGTCTACTTAAATAAAATAACTTCATCATTTCATAATATTTTTCAAGTACATCATTTCATAATATTTTTCAAGTACTTCAAGGCTGACCTATTTATTTTAAATCTATTCCGATCCAAATTAGACTCAAATTCTCAATTATTGTTTGTGATTTATAACCTCATGGCTTATGGCAATATTGATAAATGTTAAATGCATGATATACTAATATGATTGGACACTTCATGTCACTTCCCACCTTACACGAGAATCTACATCATTTTTATATTTATAAACTCATTCATTTTATTTAACTGGCATTTTTGTGCAATCCCATATATAGAAAGCATTCTATATAATGCCCTTTAAGACAAAAGATAATAAGAATAATTTAAAATCAAATAATCCGACAACAATTTGTCACACTTATTGGGTCAACAATATATCGTGTAGCTTTAGCCAATTCAATTTTTCTTTATGACTTCAATAAATCAATCTCACTCGAAGTATTTTTATATGAAGAAAATATAAGAATTGGTTAGAAGGCTTGACCAACCACAATTGCAAACAAGTGATAATTAGATAGGAGAGCTCTTTAGAAAGGAAACTTGTAGTCAAACTAGTTTCCCAAACTTGTTTACTAATAAGACCCTGTGCCTTTTTATATTTTTCCTTCCTCAAATTGATGGTAAAGATTGAAAATATCTAACAACTTGGAGAGATGGGTCTCCAAAAACATTACAAAATACATTTTCTAAGGTACTTTTATAAAGCTTCCCAATATATCTACATATTTCTATATATATATATATGTATCTACTATTTTCTTCATATAATTATAGTATTCTAGAGTTCAATAAGACTTTCTCCAAACTTCTAAAGGTTCTCTAGCTACGTATCTACATGTTGGGACTCACAATCACAGATTGTTAAAAACTATTAAAAGTAGAAAGTAATTAAATTGCATTTTTTGTGCTAATAACATTGATCTTGTATATAATTTTCCTCAAGCTAATCTAGCCATTTTTGGCGTGAAAAATATAAGAAGCATATCTTAATAATAGAAATAGTTAAGAGCACTCCAATTTCCAAGATTAAGAAAGAAGTTAATATTTCAAGTGAATGGCTGCTCCTAAAATATCAAACACATCGAACTCCAGATCCAAATGGTTACGAAAGAATGAGAAGTCTCAGGTTTTTCTATACATTTTATGCAAAATAATCAACCCATAATTTGTATTATTCGTCAAATCAACAAAAAGCAACATAAAATATTAAGATGGACTACGAGGCATACTTGCATATTACTAAAATCCTAATGCTATAGATACCATCATTAATGGTGGAGAAAGGAATTTAATCACTTTTGAAACTCTGGCAAATTCTCTGAGCAAGCTATTTGTGAGTCAGAGACCTTGAACAAGATTTATCCTCATGCAATTGATTTTCAAGAAAATCCTTGAATTTTAATTTGGATCATATCATTGTAGCTCTATTTATGAGAATTTCTTTTTGGTTCAACCAAGCTAAGAATGCATATGACATCAAAAGCTCGAGAACAATGGCCACCACTGAATTTAGAGTGAGTGTCTGTGGCGCCCCAAGCTTCAAAGTTCTGGCTATATCTCGAGGACCGTTCCCAAAGTTTGGGTCTTGCAAATTACGCAAGAAACCCTGTTGACTTTGTTAGAGGACTCCTTTGCCAGGTTTATTGCCATGCCAAGACCATCTCACAATATGCTACAAACAGCCTCAGCTAGAGCTTCCTCAATCCTCTCGCAGAAGTTAAGAAGCTTTCTCGATTCCCAAGAACAAAGTTTAGAAGAGAGACGGAGAGTTGTACCACTTTTATCATATGAAATAGATAGTCAAGCATCTTCCCCGCTGATAACTCTAGACTGCAAACCAACGTGAACTAATCCACATTTCTCACTGTTGTTCCTAAGTGTACCAATAGAGCTGGTGAAGAATATCTTTTGCATCGCCCTTTCTAGGTGCAAGTGCAACAATTTTGTCCTACCACTCCCCTACGGTGTTAAGTTGTCCAACCTTCTAGAGTTTGCTCGAACTGGTGATCCTTGGGAGCACTTGGATATTTCCTCACTTGTATTGCAAATAACATTGTCTGATCTGCGAAGTAGCTCATTGCAAGATCTTCCGCACAACTCTAACAAACGTGCCCTCACCTAATTTAACCAGTTGCTTGCCAAAATAATTGTCGGCCTAAAACAGTGAACATCTCAATCAACAAAAAATACAATATTTACTATTAAGTAGAAGTAGAGAGTTTTCAGGAATATGTCAACCATCTTGTTTAGGCGGTTCATGAGATTCCTCATCTCAATTAAGAGATCTTGCCTAGCATTATTGAATAAAACTTGGGATATAGAAGGTTTTAGAAATCTATAATAGGGAAGAACCTGAACACTTTAGAAAAGCTCTTGATTTAGGTTGAAAAGTACATTTGTATTGAAGGGACAGTTATCCTCAAGGATAACCCAAAATAAAAACTATGAGAAAAAAAGCTAAGTTCAAGAATAAAGAGAGAGGAAAACAGATATGTTTCCCTAGAGGATTTGCTAATTAGACCCCCTAAATGTACCAAGGATAAAAGTATTAGTAATATTTGAATAGTAAGGCCCAGTTTAGAGGTTCAATGGTAGACAACCCTAAGAGATAGAAATCAAAGAAGTATTGTCATTTCCGCTGCAATCTAGGGCATATGACTGAAAAGTGCCACCATTTGGATGACAAGATTGAGAAGCTAATCAAAGTCCCCAAATACAAAATGGAACTTAAAAAGTGACCTGCAACCAAGTGAATTTGACAACTTACCATGACTAGATTTATTTTTGTAATATTTTGGGTTCAATGAGTGTCTATAAATCTATAGCTAGGGTTGCTTGATAAGCCCAAGTTTCTGAGCAAACTTTTCATGCGTATGAATTTCACCTCTTACAAAATGAGATTTCTTTCAAGAAAAATATTTAGAAGCAGGAAGAGAATGGAATGATACATTAGTTATTTTAGCTTCCCTAGCTAATTTCTAGGAAAGAAGATCTTGGTGGATAATAGAAGCTTAGCATTTATTATTTTGTATCCTGTGTTTCTACAGTTGGATATGGAGAATGCTAAACTCCGAAGGTTAATATCCCCGAGTTAGATTCAATAGGGAAATTGATGGGCTTTAGGAGGTATATCTCTCTCCCATTGTCTTTGGGCACCTATTCGAATCAAATGACCAAGTTGGTGAAATTCCAGTGGGGAAGGCCAATTCACCTTACACATCATCTTAAGCCAACAAACATTAAATCTCATTCAGATGATAGTTTTTACGTACTATATGAAGATGAAGTTCCTGCTCTTAATGGTCCTGGAGAAGCAGTTAAAGACAAAATGTTGGCTAGGAAATGTTGTGCTAACATCTTAAGGAAAGCTAGAGTGCTATCAAACATTAGAGGGATGTTCTAAAATTACTCAAATATTAAAATTGGGAGAATAGAAAGCAACTACAAATAGAGTTAAATGCAGTCGAGATGCCTACCTTAGAGCAAATGCTCAAGTTAAGAAAGTTGATGTGGCAAAGGTGAAGAAAACTGAAAAGCTCGAAATGGTGAAAATCATCCCCAAAGATGGGCTGAGTTCTATACAAGTCAAGTTATCCTTAGATCTTAAGATAGGAGAACATTTGACCTACTTCTTGAGATAGAATTTAGACTTGTTCACATATGGCATGGAAAACCTCCATTGTTTCTCCTTGGAAATAATGGTGCACTATCTCCACATAGATCCAACATAAAGCCAATTGATGCGGAACCCCAAAGATATATTGATCTTGAAATCCCAAATACACAAATTGATATTGAACAGACCCTAAGATAAAAACCTACTCTATTGAGCCCCTACGATACTTGATCTTAGAAATGCAAATAATTAAAAATAAAAATAAAAAATTGAATAAATATTAGAAGGAATTAGTATCTTGAAAGAACTTATCTAATTTCTTTATGCAATAAGCAAAGTAGTGGTTTTCCTTGAGAGAAAATTCAGAAAATAAATCAATGTTCACCAATAATTTGCCTATACACATTTTTAAGAGAGTATTTATACTTTTCATGAAAGCCTTAATTAAAATAAAACATAAACTAGGCCTATGGATAATAATCCAAGCCCAAATCCAATTAGGAATAGGATTTTGACTTAGTCACAACTTCTTCTTTTCTCCAAGAGTTCCACACGTTTGGGACTTCTTTTGACATTCTTCTTGGGACGTTTCAAGCCTTTCATGCCAAGCACAAAGTGATGGTTTGTCCAACTTCATTCTTATGATTTCTTAACTAGTTCTTCTTTTTCTTTGCTCATTTTTTATGCATCTCTTCAATAAATGACTTAGCTAAATTTGCAAAGTCATCTTTCAGCCTCTTTACTTTTTCTCTTGTGAGAGGTCCCACTGGTCTATAACAATGACTATCTTGCCCTCCAATGCCAAAATGACCATTTTTCCCTCAAGTGCTCATATCAGTCTTTGCCTTCTCAAAAAGTTTCGTCCTCAAATTTAAATCCATATCAAAAGGAGAAAGATCAGAAATATTATTAGTAGCAGAAACTTTATGCTCACCCAAAATCTTGTAAGCATTGTTATTAATCTTTTCCAACACTTGGAATGGACCATCTCACCTAGCATCAAGCTTGGATTTTCTTTGATTAGGAAGCTTTTCACACTCAAATGAACCTAAACCCAGTCACTAGGTTCAAATATAACCTACTTCCATCTCTTTTTCATTTTTTGGGCGGCCAACTTGTTTCTCTTTTCAATCATCTCACATGCCTTCACATATATAGCTATAACCTTTTTAGCATTGCTTTCTTCATCCAAGTTAGCAATATTACTCAAAGGAAAATGTGTCAAATCTAAAATAGTTAAAGGATTAAAACCATATACAATCTCAAAAGGTGAAAAACCTGTAAAAGAATGTATTGACCTATCATAAGCAAATTCAATAAAAGGCAAATAATTCTCCCAAGTTTTCAAATTCTTTTCTACAACAACACATAATAAAATACCCAAAGTTCTATTTACCACTTTAGTTTGTCCACCAGTTTGTGGATGATAAGTAGTAGAATATAAAAGTTTAATAGCTAACTTACCCAGTAAAACCTTCCAAAAATGGCTCAAGAACTTAATATCCCTATTAGAAATAATCGATCTAGGGACACCATACATTATCACAACTTCTCTAAAAAATAATTTAGCAATGTTAATGGCATTATTAGTTTTATGACAAGCAATAAAATGTGCCATCTTGCTGAATCTATCAATCACAACAAAGATATTATCTCTACCATTCATAGTTCTAGAAAAATTGAGCAAACAATCCATAAAAATATCAGTCCAATATACAATAGAAACAGGTAAGGTTGCATACAATCTATGAGGCACAGGCTTAGATTTAGTTTTTTACATGTAATATATTTATAACACACTTTCTCAACATCTTTGCTCATATTAGGCCAAAAGAAATGCTCACTCAAAACATCCAAAGTTTTATGCACACCAAAATGATCCATCAATCTACCACTATTTGATTTCCCAACTAGCAACTCACGCACAGAACAAATAGACACACAAATTCTATTGCCATGAAACAGAAAATCTTCATGTCTATAGAATTTATTAAATGCACCACACTCACATGTAACATACAAATCCGCAAAGTCAACATTAGTTGTATGTATATATTTAAGTTGCTCAAATCCTAACAAAGTGTAGTGATTAAAGCATATCTCCTAGATAATGCATCAACAATAATGTTTTCCTTACTACGCTTATAGCAAATCACATATGGAAAAGCCTTAATAAATTCTACCTACTTAGCATGCCTTTTATTCAATTTCCCTTGACCTTTTAAATGCTTCAAAGATTCATATCAATATGTATAACAAATTCTTTAGGAAGCAGGTAATGTTGCCAAACATCAAATGCGCAGGTAATGTTGCCAAACATCAAATGCACGAACTAAGGCATATAATTCTTTATCATAAGTGGAATATCTAGGCTGGGCACCACTTAAATTCTCACTAAAGTATGTAATGGGATGTTTTTCTTGCATTAAAACATCACTGATCCCTGCAACACCTAGACTGCTACAATGCTAAATTTAGAAAATAATAGAAATTAATAAATTAAACTTGAATAATAATTATGGAATAAGAAAATTAGAATTTAGTTGAATTAATCAGGATTAAATTGTAGTTTTAGAAAGATCTGAGGCTAAAAAATAAATAAAATAGGGATTTGCTTGTACAGAGCTTTAAATGCTAGAGGGTCAAACTCTAAGGATGTACATTTCAAGGATCAAATTGAAAACCTAGGTTAGAAGATAAACAAACTTGTAGATATCAAACTGAAGATAATGTGAACCTTTTAGGGTACAAATGTAAGGTGGTAAGAAGTTTTAGTGGTCAATGTGCAAATCTAAAATATGTTTATATATATATATATATAAGTTAAGCCCAGACTTTTATCAAATTTCCACACGCAAACCCACTTTCACCCAGTATGTGGATGGCTAGAAAATGACCAAAATACTTGAAACTTATCCCATAAACATTTTTCTCTCATCGTGGTGAACAAAATGACACAAACTTGACTGCAAACACCTACAAGAAAAGCCAAAAAAATGAAAGCACCGAAAGAAAAAGTGGTGGCAGTGAGATGGTGGTTTTTCAACAGCAATTTTGATGGATAGAGAATTGGAAGCCATGGGTCTAGCTAGGAGAATATGATAGTTGCCTCAATTTTGGAAATTGATAATTGGAGATAAAGGAATGAAGATGGCGGTGCAACAATGGTGTGAAGTGGATGATGGTAACAGGATTGTACTATTTCAATGGTCGGACCTTCAAATTGTTGGAGTGGGTTTGACAAGCTTAGTGAGAGAAACTCAATGGTGTTTTCAATTTTGGGATTGGGCCAATGACATCGAAGTAGTTGAATAAGAGAAGAGGTAGCTGATAATGGTGGTGGTGTTCTATTTTTCGACAAATTAGGTGGCCAAATAATGATATCTCATAAATTTGACCAAGGCATTTTGGTGCAACCAATTTCCAACTTTAACGGCGACGATCAAGTGACTTAAGGGCAGAATCTTTGAGATGGCAATCTAAGTGCATGCATATGGGTTTCGTGCCATGGAATGACTATGAACTTGGTAAATTTGGTAAAAATTCCATTTAACCAGTTGAATTATTTCTTAATTCAATTTGTTGGAATGTTTAATTGATTAAACTTGATTATTAGTGTAAATTTAGATTAGCTAGACTAAATTACTAATTATGAACTAAAGTTGTCGGTCAAGATTTTATCGTAAGGCCAAGCGTTGGCTTGAGCTTGAATAATAGACTAAATTAATATTAATCAAGCTGAACTGACATGTGAGGAAGTCAAAAATGTGAAATGGTGATAAAATATAACTATTATCGAGTAATAAACTAAATTTATGGGTATGAGCTAAAATTAATAATTATGAACTTAGAATGTTGACTTATATTATGTTAAAAAGAATGAAATATTGATCAGGAATTGATATAATGGCTAAATGACATTGGTCAAATCAAGTTAATGTGCTTAGGAAGGCAAAACTATGAAATGAGAGAAGTATAAACCATCATAGCCAAGTGGACCAATTTAATAAGATAAACTGGAATGAAAATTACGCTATAATGCTAACACATGCCGATTATTAGGAGAAAATTAGCCTCTCACTTGACTAGAATAACCCTAAACGCATATGGAATGACTTGGACCCTAAATTAGAATAGGACTTTGATCGCCCAAATGAGCTAAATGTATAGCAAATCTAGTAATATGAAATAGATAATTTGGGAAAATAAATTATAAATCTAAGAACTTTGGTACAAAAATTGAGATAGAGAGGCAATCAAGGGAATAAGTGGGCTAATGAAGTCAGAATTTTTATGATACAGTTAATGGTAGTAAATGTTATATGCCATGATATTAATACTTATTTCGCATTCTTATTGAAAATAGATAGCAAGGATCTAAGCATTCCTGACTAGTAGGATACTTTGGTGGGCACTAGGGCTTGAGATGAGGTTATAGTCCCTTTAATTGCTAGGAAAAAGATTATGTCGATTGATCATGAATCTTAGTTTATTCGTATGTGTTTTACTTGTTTGCCTTTGTCCTAATGTTCAAAGCTTTTTTTGAATTTGATAAATTCATATTCTTTTGTAGTCTCTAGCCTTGCCAATTGGTCCCATGCATAATTACTAATTTTGTTAAAATGTTATTGATATGGTCTTACTTACTGATTGTCTGATCATTTTTTGAGGTTGTTGTTCTTCATTATTATTGAAATGGTCTTGTCGACCAATTGCTTGATCTTTTTGAAATTATTATGCAACACTATTATTGAAATGATCATGTATAGACTGATTGATTAATTGTTTAACTTCTATTTAGCAATTGGAAATTATTTATTTTGTTAGTACTTTTGGGGAATTTTAGGCCTGAGATTAATTGGAAAGACGATAAGGCAGAATGGGCTGATGTTAGCTGGTTTCTTAGCTAGTATCCACTAGTGATCTTATCTCATAGTAGTTGGAGATTAGCTACCCCTGAGCAAGAGATCGATATGCGGCTGGCAATGCCATATGTGTGTGTGCTGTTTTGCCGAGGTGATCACTCAAGTAATAGAGGAACAAAGAAGCCCTCTTTAATATGTTTTGGGGAGTGCAAGGTTCGAAACCACCAACAGCCTCTCTGATTGTTTGGCTCTAAATATTGTTAATGAGCTTTATGTGGTCATTGTATTGTTAATTTTGCATTGTTATCTTCATTCTTGTACTTTGTGATTATTATATGTCAAATTCTAATTCATTTCTACCAATCTTGCTGATTTTATTTTGAATAAGTTTTGCTATTGATAGTTCTATGATTTTGTTGTTTAACTGTCTTTCCTTATCTCTAACCCCTCACTAAGTTATTAGGACTTATACCTCTTTTATGTTCTCGATTTCTTTTCCTCAATAGAGTTTGATAGGTAACAGGTGGATCACTGTAGGCTATTTTATTGTAAATTGTTTTCTTACTGGTTTCCAATTGTATAGGACCTAGACTTGTTATGTAAAAACTTATGAACATAAGTTTGACTTTGTGACCTCTTATGTAGATGCTTATGTTTATTTGGTTCTAACACTAATAAAAAAAGTAGACTTAAACCTATTATGTAAAGTTCAGGTATGTAAGCTTGAAGCTGATATGTCACATGAATATCTTATATATATATAAGTTTTAGTGCTAGTGTCATTGTGGAATGTTGTATGGAATGTAATAGTTAAGTTGAAATGGCTAGCATTCAAATTGATACAAAAGTATTTAATTTGGTGCTTTGGGAGTGTGTTCTTTATTTTGATTTTATTGTAAGTAAGATTGAAGTAGTATCTTAACCTGAAGCAAGCATCTCTCGATGTAGTGTGCTATCGAGGTGGTATCAAGGCTTGGGTTAAGGATAACCTGAACTGCGCTAGGATCTGATTTGCCAAGTGTAGAATTCTTGGTTAGTGGAGATTGAGGCTGATTGTGGAGTTGAATAGGATATGAACTGTTAGGACAATGTTTGGCATTAAGAAAGTGATATGTTGTGACTAGGTTGGCCAAATAGTGTATAACGTCTTTCTTCTAAATTCTAATATGTTGAGCATATGACTTTATAGTTATTGTAAGGGATGATGCTATTTGAAATTACAGTGTTGTATGAACAAGATTTGTGAAGGTTGAATTTGCTATACATAGGTCTATTTTGGGAAGAAATGTATTTAGTAAGTGTAGAGCTATTTTGGAAATCAAGGTTGTGAAATAGATATTTGTGGAAGTTGTATTTGATGAGTAGAGGATTATTATAGAAAGATACATATTTGGTAAGTAAATGATTATTTTGGGATGGATAATGCCTGACACACACACACACACACACACACACACACATATATATATATACATATAATTGAGATATAGGTAGTATAAATATGCTGGAAAAGGTTAGTACGATAATAGTGAAAATGATTTGATTGACTACAAGACAACATCAGGTTGAAGGGGAGACCATCACCTTGGATATGTTGAAATCTATTAAGGGTAGCATTGTAAAAGTGAGAAGAAGGTATGACGTTGGCCATGGAATTTGATGTTTATAAGGCATTATAAAAAATTGAGAGGCGAATTAGTATGTTGATTAGTGTGACTATAGATTGGCAATGAATGGGAGGAAAAAAGAAAGAAAAATAGTATAATGCTAGCTATAGGTTAGAGTAACTTATGCGGTAATAAAAGTTTGAAAGAAGAATATCCAACAAGGACATAAAAATAATGAAAAAGGGAGTTGAGGACATTAAATAAAATTGACAAGATAAAAAGTGGTTACTAATATAACATAAAGGAAATTATGTGTAGAGAACAAAGGCTGATGTTGTGACAAGGCACAATTCCTTAATAAAACTTGAGGGTATCAAATAGATTGATGAAAGTTAAGAACCAATGTTTTGGGAAATAGGAAAACTACATCATGATTTTGACAATGGGAATTTGAAATCATATTGTGGGATTGAGAAAATATTTATAGCATGAATAGATATATATAAAAGGAAAACAATTTACAATCTACTATTCTTGAGGTGTGAAGCATTATGACACTTTTAAATTCTGGAAGAATGACATTTTGGGGAATATATCATATGTAGATATATCTGTGAGATCTTGAATTGATAAATTGATGATCATCTTAGATAGAGTTGGATCTTATAATCTAAAGATCATTTAAGATGATTGATATTTGACAAGTAAGATGATGTGGTTGTCTAGGAAAAACTAGTTTGCTAATAACAATCAGTAATTTGTATAACTACAAAATGAAGGTGAAAGGGAAAGAAGTGAGAAATGTCCCTTGCAAACAAAGCTTTGAAAAATCACATTGTGAATTTAAAAAAAGAGGTTCTACTAGCTATTGAATAATTGAGATGTATGTGGTAAGCACTAAAAATTGAAAGAATGATATTAGATAAAGATGTCGGAATCAATTAAGAATGATTAGAAAAATAAACGGGAAGGATGAGATAAAGGCTTATTGTTAATATAGCAAGTCAAAATATGGATAAAGGATAGGGATTGATGTTTTACTAAGATATAATCCCATTTAAGGATATAGAAAATGTGGATGAAAAATGAAATCCACATTTTAAAATGGGAATGCACATCGTGACCTTGATAAGGGAAATAGAAATTCATTATGTAGACCAACTAGGAAAAATCACCGAAGCAAATATATATGCATATGAATAACTAGCTTAGCTCTATAGGTGGAGTATAGTGGAATGATTAGCTTTAATGATGAGAAACAAAGCCTAGTAGGTTCTACCTATCATGAATCAAACATTAGCTAGATTAATTGATAGTCAAAATATTCTTAAGAACTAGACTAACTTATATATATTGGTTTGAGTTTGAGTGAATCTTACCTTACATTTAGATATCTTATATTTTTTGGAAGAAAATAGTCGTCCCGATATTATTAAAATTTAAGATGAACAATAGAGGCTAAACAAACTTGAACTCATTCTATGAGACACAAAATCACGATACGGTGAGAAACGACATCACCAGAAAGTCCTTGAGTGTGGATGTGATCATACATTGATCGGATAATAATAGATGGTCATCAATTAATTGAACTAGCATGCTTGATGATCACGATAAAGGTGCTCTAAGTAGAAATTTCTTGTGGAAAGAATTAGAGATAACACCAGACCTTACTCCACCCATGTTCATAGATTCGAAGGCAGAAGGGCATATGATGTGATCAATGTTGCAATTGAATAGAAAAACTTGTAACTCTAATGGAGAGCATACTAGGATAGTAACTCCCAAAAGTGGGAAGCCCTAGGAAAAACAACCTCAAGAAAATTTCTAGAGTTTTATCCCCCGAACTTATTGAAAAGATCAAACAAGTAGAACTTAGGAGTACGAATTGAAGAATACAATGCAATTTGAGGGTCGAGTTGACAAATAAAGGAATTAAGTATACTGGTTACTTTTAGGAAGGACCTTGTATCATTGATAGAGATTGGTAGAACAATAGTAAGACCTCGATGAAACTTATCAAGTTTAGGAATCATGATATCTTTTCCTTGTGTAAGCTATCTAAATTATTGCAGGTATTTGGATTTTTTCAAGGTTGAAACTAAGGAGAGGGTACTATAAAATGGAAATTTGAGGACAAGATGATGCAAGTTTTCATAGCATTTGCAAATATGATACATAGAGAACTATTTGATTTGTTGGGATTAATTTATATTGATCTTGTTATAGATCTTTAAAATACTTAGAATTGAGGAATAAGCCCTACTACATCTTTGTTTGGTCTTGCGAAGATGTAGGGATTGATCTTATCAAAATTAAGGCTATGAACAATTGAAAAAAGGCTATAAAACATATCAATAGTAAAAAAGTTTATTAGGTTAATCCAATTACTATCAATCAAAGCTTCTCAAAAATAGTAGGCTATTGATGAATCAACTAAGGGAAATCATTCACTCAAACAAATGGAGAATATAAATTACTTGTCAAATTAGTAAATGTGAGGCTTGACGTATGAAATTGAAACATTACAAGGCACATGACCCTGTTGGAGGAAATATGAGTTAATCCTACCAAAGTAGAGGTTATAATCAGACTAGGATGATCAAAGGATGTATCAGAAGTAAAAGGTTTCTTAGGGTTTGTTGATTTGTATTGGAGATCTATTTGATTTTTCCAAGATTGTGATCCACTAGTGGAAATAACTCTAAATGATTTTTTTTTAAATTTTGAATAATTAGAGATGTATGGAGAATTTTAAAAATTAAAAAGGGAAATAATCTTGGTGCTAGGTCTTACCATTCGCTTGGAAACCTGAGGGAATGTTAGGTACACGTATGCCCCATAAAGGAAATTTGATTATGGGACAATGATCCCATATGCCTTTGGGAAACTTAATCCATAGGACAACTTATCTTGCCCATCATATGGGACAAATTGTAATGGTGATTGCTTTAGTAAAATAGAGATACCGTTTAAGGATGAAAAAAAGAAATTCTTGAGGATCATAAAGGTACTAGTATATATAATTTAGATATGTCTAAGATTGACAAACACTTTAGATTAGAAGAACGAATCAATATGTTCAGCGGATAGCAAAATAATTATGGGTATTGCAAGGATGAGAATTTGTGGGATGAAGTAATCACCTTTGAACATATGATGAAATGGGAAACATTAAAGTAAGAATCAGTAGGTCAAGAACGACTTACTGAGAGAAATATTTTGAGGATAAGGAGATAATGAGTGATATCAAATTTATGCCAACTTTAGGTGAGAATCTAGGGACCAGATTCTTTTGAGGAGAAAAAGATTGTAATGCCCCAATTTCTACAATACTAAATATAGAAAATAATAGAAATTAATAAATTAAACTTGAATAATAAATATGGAATATGAAAATTAGAATTTAGTTGAATCAATTAGGATCAAATTGTAGTCTTGGAAAAATATGAGTCAGAAAAATAAATAAAATAGAGATGTGATTGTACAGAGCTTTAAATGCTTGAGGGTCAATCTATAAAGATGTATATTTTAGGGATCAAATTGAAAACCTAGGGTCAATTTGAAGCTAAACAAAATTGTATGGACTAAACTAAAGATAGTGTAAACATTTTAGGGTATAAATGTAAGGCAGTCAGAAGTTTTAGGGGTCAATGCACAAATCTAAAAAATAGTTATATATAATGTTGGGCCCAGACTTTTATCAAATTTCCAGATGCAAACCTACCCTCACTCAAAATGCAAATGATTAGAAATAGTGAGAAACTTGAAGCTAATCTAATAAACACTTCCCTCTCATTGTGGCGAACAAAATAATATCAAACTAGACTGGAAACACCCACAAGAAAAGCTAAAAAAATGAGAGCATCGGAGCAAGTGGCAATGGTGGTAGTTTGGTGGTTTTCTAGTGGCGATTTTGATCGACAGAGGATGAAAAGCCATGGGTCTAGCCAGGAGAACATGAAGGTATCCTCAATATTGGAAATTGATGATTGAAGGCAGAGGAATGAAGATGGCAGTGGTGGCAGGATTGTACTATTTTGGTGGTCGAACTTTAAAATTGCCAAAGTGGGTCCAATGGGCTCAATGAGATGCATACGATAGTATCTTTAATTTTGAATTAGGGCAACAGAATAAAAGTAATTGAAGTAAAGATGAGATGGCAAGAGGTGGTAGTAGTATACTATTTTTTGAATTGGATGACCAAAAGACGTGATTTCATGAAATTGATCAATGCATTTTACTCCTAAGGTCAAAGTGGGCATTATGGTGTGGCTAGCTTCTGGCTCTATAGTGGCATTAGTGGCAACAATCCAATGGTTTGAGGGCAGAATCTTCGAGGTGAAGATCAAAGTACATGCGGATGGATTTCTCGCTGTGGAATAACTCCAAACTTGGTGAATTTGGTAAAAATTCCATTTAACCAATTGAATTATTTCCTAATTCAATTTGTTAGAGTGTTTAATTGATTAAACTTGATTTTTAGTGTAAATTCATATCAGTTAGGCTAAATTACTAATTATGAACTAAAGTTGTTGGTTAAGATTTTAATTGTTAGGCAAAGTGTTAGCCTGAAATTGAAAAAAATGATTATGCTAATATTAATCAAGCTAAATTAGCAATTTTAAAAATCAAAATTGTGAAATGGGGATTAAAATTAACTATCGTCAAGGAATGTACTAAATTTATGGGTATAAGCCAAAATTAATAAGTACGAACTTAGAGTATTGAATTATGTTATGTTAACAAGAATGAAATGTTGATCGGGAAATGATACAAGGGCTAAGTGATATTTATTAAACCAAGTTAACGTGCTTAGGAAGGCAAAACTATGAATTGAGAGAAGAATAAACCATCATAACTAAGTGGACCAATTTAATGAGATAGACTTGAATGAAAATTAGGCTTTAATGTTATCGTGTGCTGATTAATAAGAGGTAATTAGCCTCTTGGTGGACTAGAATAACCCAAACACGAATGAAATAACTCAAATGCTAAATTAAAATGAGACCTTGATTACCTAAACAAGTTGAATGTGTAAAAAATCTGGTAATATGAAACAAATGATCTAAGAAAATAAACCATAAGTCTAAATACTTCAGAATGAAGACCGAGATAGAGAGGCTTAAGAGAATAAGTGGGTTAATATAGTCATAACTTTTATGCTACAATTAGTGTTCGTAAATATTATGCCATAATGTTAATACTTATTTTGCATTCTTATCGAAAATAAGAGGCAAGAATCCAAGCGTTCTTGACTCGTAGGAGACTTTGGTAGGCTTTAGGGTTTAAGTGAGGTTATAGCCCTTTTCATTGCTAGGAAAAAGATTATGTCTAGTAATCATGAATCTTGGTTTGTTCGTATGTGTTCTACTTGTTTGCCATTGTCTTTTTATTCATAGCTTTTTATTGAATTTGACAAATTCGTATTCTTTTGTAGTCTCTAGCCTCACTGGTTGGTTCTATGCATGATTATTGATTTTGTTAAAATGCTATTGATATGGTCTTGACGGCCAATTGTTTGATTATTTTCTGAGTTCGTTGTTCTTCATTGTTATTGAAATAGTCACATTGACTAATTGATTAATCGTTTGACTCCTATTTAACTATTG
The DNA here is from genome assembly GCA_014898725.1 of Jacaranda copaia. Taxonomy (NCBI): domain Eukaryota; kingdom Viridiplantae; phylum Streptophyta; class Magnoliopsida; order Lamiales; family Bignoniaceae; genus Jacaranda; species Jacaranda copaia. The sequence goes on along the minus strand of JACGDI010005286.1, from coordinate 2,011,841 downwards.
GAAATTATTTATTTTGTTGGTACCTTTGGGAATGCCTTTGTAGACTTTTGGGCCTTGGACTAAGATAAAAAAAAATGGATCGATGGTTGCTGGTCTCCTGACTAGTGCCTACTGGTGATCATAGTAGTTAGAGGTTAGCTATCCATGAGTGAGGGATCAATATGTGGTTGGCCATGTTATATGTGTTTGTGTTGTTATTCCAAGTTGATCACTCGAGTAATGGAGAAATAAGGAAGCTCTTTTTAATATGTTCCAGGGAGTCATGAGGTTGGAGACCACCAGCAACCCCTCTACTTCTTTGGCTCTAAATATTATTGAAGAGCTTGACATGGTCATTGTATTGTTATCTTCATTCTCCTACTCTGTGATTAGTACATGCTTGATTTTAATTCCTTTCAACTAGTCTTGTTGATTTCGTTTTGAATGAGTTTTCTTATTGATAGTTTTATGATTTTGCTATTTAATTGTCTTTCCCTATCTCTGACCCCTCACTAAGTCATTAGGATTTACACCTCTTTCATGTTCTTGATTCTTTTTCCTAGATAGAACTTGATAGGTTGCAAGTTGATTATTGTAGGTTGTGTTACTATAATTAATTTTCTTACTGGTTTCCAATTGTACAGGACCTAGACTTGTTATATAAAGACTTATTAATATAAGCTTGACTCTATGACCTCCTATGTAGATGCTTATGTTTATATGGTTCTAATACTAGTGACAAAAGTGGATTTAGACCTATTATGTAAAGTTTAGGTATGTACACTTGAAATTGATATGGCACATGTGAATACTTTATGTATATATAAGTTTTAGAGCTATTGTTATCGTGGAATGTTGTATGGTAGATTGTTGAAATGGTTAGCATTTAAGTTGATACACAATTATTTAAATCTGGTACTTTAGGGATGTACACCTTATTTTGATTTTATTGTAAGTAAGATTGGAGTAGCACTTTAGTTCTAAGCTAACACCTCCCGGTGGGGCACTCTAGAAATGGTATCAAAGCTTAGGTTAAGGATAACCTAAACTACACTAGAATATGATCCTCTAAGTGTGGAATTCTTGGTTAGTGGAGATTGAGTCTAATTGTGAGTTGAATATGATATGAATTATTAGGATAATGCTCGACATTAAAAAAGTGATAGCTTGTGATTGGGGTGGCCAATCAGTGTAAAGCCTCTTACTTTTAGTATGCTGAGCATATGACTATAGTTATTAGAAGGGATGAGGCTATTTGAAATTATAGTGTTATACGAACAGGATTTCTGAAGGCTGAATTGTTGAGCATAGGACTATTTTTAAAAGAAAAGTATTTAGTAAGTGTAGAGTTATTTTGAAAATCAATGTTGTGCAAGAGATATTTATGGAAGTTGTATTTGACGAGTAGAGGATTATTGTAGGAAGAAATGTGTTTGGTAAGTAAATGATTATTTTGGGATTAATAATGCCATATATATATGGTTGAGATATAGGTATTATAGATATGTTGGAAAAGGTTAGTACGATAATGGTGAAAATGATTCGATTGGCTACAGGACAATGCCAGGTTGAAGGAAAGATCATTGCCTAAGGTATGAAATCTATTAGGAACAACATTATAACTGTAAGAAAAAGGTATAATGCTGGTTGTGGAATTTGATGTTTGCGATGCATTTTTAGGAATTGAGAGGAAAATTAGTGTGTTGACTAGAAGAGTTGATTAGTGCGACTGCACATTGGCAATGAATGAGAAGGAAAAAAAATAGTGTAATGCCAGCTATAGGTTACAGTGACTTATATGGTAAGTATAAACGTTTGGTAGGAGAATATCCAATGAGGACATAGAAATAATGAAAGAAGGAGTTGAGGACATTTAATGGAAGTGACAAGATAAAAAAAGGATACTTATATAACATAAATGAATTTACGTCCAGAGAATAAAAGTCATTGTTGTTATAAGGCGAGATTTATTCTTTTCTCTTTTTTCACTCAGTAACGTTTTCTCTACTGGATGTCCCTCTTTCTTGTTCTCACTTGTGCAGTCACTCACCATTGGGCCTTAATCCTTATTCTTTTCTATCATGGTCTATTTTTTCTTATTATTCTTTTTAACTTCACTACTTGAACTTCCATAAGAAGATTGTTGAAGTTTAATCTGGTTAAGGTAAAATTCTTTGGGTGATAGAGGTGCAAGAGATCCTTTCTGTCCATTATGCTCAAAGGAATATCTAATCTTGTATCCATCACGCCTGCTAAATTGCTATGGCGTATCCAATAACATATGGCCTGTTTGCATGTGTATTACATCATAAACTACCACGTCACTATATCTCCTAATAGTAAAGGCTTTCACAACCTACTTAGTAACTTTCACCTCTCCACTATTATTCAACCATTTTTAACTTATATGGATTAGGGTGTTTATCACACTTCAACCCCAATTTCTCAACTAAAGTTGTACTAGGCACGTTAGCACAACTGCCCCCATCAATTATTAAGCTATGCATTTTACTATCTATCAGGCATCTAATGTGAAATATATTTTCTCTTTGTTCGAAGCTCTCATCTTTAACATTCAAGTTCAATGTAGACCTAGCAACTAGAGATTCAACATAAACTGCATATTCAACATTATCTTCATCACTAGTAACATCCTCTAAAGGAGCATATCATTATCACTACTATTAAACTTATTATCATTATCAGACTCAGATACAATTTCACTACCCATAAGAATCATAGTTCTTTTCTTTTTTTGGACATTCAGAAGCATAATGACCTAAATATTGATATTTAAAGCGCTTAATATCCTTATGTCATGAAGCAGTAGTGAAAGAAGAAGAACACAAAGTAATCTTTTGCGGAATGGACTTTTTTTCCTTGTTCCTTCATGTATCTAGCCTTTTATTCTTAGAATCTAAGCCTCTATCTTTTTTTTTCATCACATTTTTTCCATTTTGAACCCCATTTTGTGTTGGAATTTGAAAATGCCTTGGAAGCCTCTCTTTTGTTTTGTTGTGTCTCTACCTTCATAGCTACACTCACCAAATCCTCCATCTCCACATAATATTGCAAGTCCACAACATCAACAATTTTTCTATTCAAAGTACTTATAAATATAACCATTTTCACTTCTGTATCCTTCTCTATATTTGGCTTAATCGTCAACACTCTATCTCTTTATTTTAGTCCTCAACTAATTTAGACCCTTGAGTGAGTCTTTGTAGTTTTTTGTGTATCTCCCTATAATAGTAAGATGGAACAAATCTCTTCTCCATAATAGCCTTTATATCTACCCAAGTCTCAATAGGTTTCTTAACATTTCTCCTACTTGACTGTACTTATTGATCCCACCAAACTAATGCATATAGTCAATGAATTCAATTGCTGTTAATCTCACTTTCTTCTCTTCACAATAGTTATGGCAATCAAAGATTAACTCTACCTTTCTCTCCCATTCCAAGTATGCTTCAGCATCATTTCTACCCTTAAACGGTGGAATTTTCATTTTGATGGCATTTAAATTAATGTCTCTCCTAGCTTCAGATCTCGCTTCAACCCCTCTATTCTTAGCCGAACTACTTTCATCAAACTCATCCTCAAACATCTCTTGATTAAATTCTTATGGAGGCCTATTTCGTCTACCATTCTTAAAAATATTCTGTGCCACCTCCTTTCTCCACTCATCCATCTAATCAAGCTTAGTGTTCAACTTCTAAAACTGACTAGTAAATGCCATGTATATTATCTTCATATTTGGTGTCATATTTGCTTCCTCATCAAAGGGTTCCTTAGACTCCCTCATTGGTAGAATAGTACTCATTTTAACAACTTGCAAAAATGTTAGCAAAACAACCACACAAAAGCACTCCATCTCAGTTTTTACTCAAGTAGATGTGAACTCTCATATTTGCACTCAATTCTAGCTTTTACCTTAGTTATATGCTCATGTTTTTATGCCTTTTATCTCTCTTGACCATAGTGAATGTTGCACTTCAGAAATCAAACTAATTCAATTCAAATCAAATTTACATGTAGTATATACATGGGAGTAGCAATGAAAAACCTAACAAAGAAAAACAAGTACAAAGTTTAGAGGTAAAGTAAACATGATCAGTAAGTAAAATGATGTGATGACACACAAAAAAGAATATGTATTATGTGATTTTTATGTAAACTAAGTAACAAGAATGCCATGTGTTACTTATCTAATGTGAACAAATGCAAATTAGGCTAAATTAAAGAAAGAACACAGAGAACAAATAAAAATAACAATACAGAAAGTATGCAAAAGAATTCGGTATATGCCAATAGAAAGCTGATTATAACTTAACTATAACCCAATTGATGCACAATCATCTCTGAACAACAACTAAAATAGCCAATTTCACTTATGCAATGCCGATTTGGAATTTGAAAGCTTAGGACAAAATCCCCAAATTAAATCACTCAAGAACCCTAATTTTAATTTCTCAAAATTATAGCAATCTAGGTGTCAATTTTGCAAATTCAAATTTTTGTGTTCAATTCATGTTCTTTGAGATAGGAATATGCAACAATATTGCAAACGAATCACAAAACATCAATTCACAATTAATTATTTTTTTTTTATCTTAAGTTGGTTCTTGATACTAAATGATGTAGAATCCCAAGGATACATTGATCTCAAAACCCCAAACACACAAATTGATATGGAGCAAATTCGAGAATAAAAATCTTCCCTATTGAACTCCTAATATATTTAATTTTAGAAATGCAAATAATTGGGAGTAAAAATTAAAAATTGAATAAACACCAGAAGGAATTAGTACCTTGAAAAAACCTATTCAATATTTTGATGCAACAAGCAAAGCAGTGGTTTTTCTTGGGAGAAAAATGTATAAAATAAATCAATATTCATCAATAATTTGCCCATACACATTTAAACAGTATTTAAACTCTTCTTGCAAGACTAATTAAAATAAAATATAAACTAGGCCTATGGATAATAGTCCAAGCCCAAATTCAATTAGAAATAGGATTTTAACTTGGTCATAGCTTCTTATTTTCTCTAGGAGTTCCACATGTTCAACACTCCCTTTGACATTTTTCTTGGGCCTTTTCAACCTTTACATGCCAAGCACAAAGTGATGGGCTATCTAACTTTAATCATTTAACTTTTTGACTTGTTCTTGTCTTCTTTAGCCCATTTTTGATACATCTTTTCAACAAATGACTTAGCCAAATTTACAAAGCCATCTTTCAACCTCTTTGCTTTTGCTCTTTTGATAGGTCCTACTAACATACTGTAATCTCCATTTGGCCCTCCTATGCCAAAATGACCATCTTGCCTCTAGTGCTCATATCATCAGTCAAATAGAAATGAAGAAATTTTAGATAACAGAGAAACCAAGTAATCAAATAAGAAGTGGACAAGATCTTGGAAATGAGGTACATTTAGCCAATCTAGTATCAAGAAATGCCTAGCTAACATAGTTTTAATGCATAAGGCGAACGGGAAGTAAAAGATATGTATTGATTTCACTAATCTTGACGAAGTATGCCTGAAGGTCCTCTCCTATTTTTGATGATAGATAATATGGTAGATTCTACAATAAAGCAGGATTGTAAAATTCTCTTGATGCTTATTTAGGTTACAACTAGATTAGTTTAGCCCTAGAAGACCAAGAAAAATGTTTTTCTGATGATGTATAGAATATACTATTACAATGTGATATAATTTGGCCTTAAATATGTTGGAGCCACTTATTAGAGATTAGTAAATTACATGTTCAAAGGCAAGATTTATAGGAATATAGGTGAGATGCTAGTGAAAAATAGGGAGCATAGAGACCGCTTGTTGGATTGAATAGTATTTTACCATACTAAAGATATTAATGAATCTCAACCCATAATGTGCACCTTCAAAGTGAGAGGTGGCAAGTTTATTAGAGATGTAGAATTGTAATAAGTTATTGAGTAGAATCAAGAAAAAATAAAGGTAGTCCTAGAATGCCTTTTCCATTTAATCTATTAAGGAAATTTAAATGTTAATGGTAAATCTAATAACCTTGAACAGGCTTGTATCAAAGTCAATAGAGTGAGTTTTACCATTTTTCAAAATCCTTAAAAGGGAAAAAAATTCTAGCCAATAGAGAAGTTAGACTAGGCCTTTTAAAAACTGAAAAAATACTTAACTTCATCTTGCATATTAAAAGAGTTGAGCATTAAAGAGCCAATACTTATGTATTTCTTAGTTCAGGGGAGCAAGAAGCACTGACTTGTCTACTAGTTAGCACACTTTTATAGGGTTTAGAGCTAAATTACTCTTCAATTGAGAAGCTAGCATTGTCTTTGCTAGTGGCCTCAAAAAGCAAATAACATATTTCTAGAATCACCATATCATAGTGATTAGAGATCATTGCTTGAAGAAGATAATAAGTAGCTTGGAAGCTTTCATGCATATGGTAGAATGGGCAGTGGAGCTAAGATAGTATTGACTAGAATACTACCCATGTCATGCAGTAGATGTCTAAATATTATTAGACTTCATAGTAGAAGGGCTAAATGATGCAATACAAAACTTCATACTTACTTTGATGCTTTATATAGATATACTATCCACTAACATTAGAAGCAAAACAAGCATCACTATAGAGCCCATTAGGAGAAAAATTGTATATGCAATGAGGTTTTAATTTTTCAATCTTGAATAGTAAAGCTATATATAAAGCATGGATAGTAGACATGAGGTTGTCCTTAGTAGTCAGAGTGCATATAATGTGTGCTTATAGTAACTCTTAATTGGTATTTTACCAAGTTGTAGGAACTTATAAGGGAAAGGAGGAAAATTTAGTGAGATACCTGAAGAAAGTAGAAAAAATTGGCCAAAAATTTCAATTCTCCCTAACATAAATCTTGCAGGGTGAAAGCCCTATTGTTGATAGATTAGCTAACACAGAAAGTACTTTAGCACTTATTAAGAGTTTGAAAATCATATTTCTTATGTTTGGCAAAGAAATAAACCTAGGAAACTAAATAGCAATTTCCCTATAAGTGATGGAAATTTAAGGAAGTTTTGAAACTTAGATAGACGTATCATGAGACACCTTTGAGGTGGCATCCTCGTCTAATGCCCAAAAGTAGCAAAGTGAATGTGGGCCAAGGCCTTGAGATATATGTTGATAGGTGGAGACCTATACAAGTCTCTCCTCGCCCTTTCTAAAATGCGTAACCCAAGAGAAAGCAAACTATTATGACATTTGAGTTTCATGAAAGAAATTATAGAAACCACTCAAGAGGAAATGCTTTGGCAGCAAAGACTCACATGCAAGAATTCTTTTGGCTGACAATGCTCAAAGATGCCTACAATTAGTTAATACTAACACACATGTCAGGAGCATTCAATATAACATACCGACTAGCATTTCTCTATAACTATTAGATAGCTCTTGCTCTTTTTCCCAGTAGAGATTTGAAATCTTGTGTCTTTCTTTGTAGCCTTTTGAATAATAAAAGTTCTACATTATTGCAATGGATTTTCTAGAAAAGAAAAACCTAATCCCCTATCCTAAACAAAGTCATGAAGTTCCTCTAGAAGAAAATAGTACAAAGGTTTTAAGATCCCATAATCCTTAGTTGCAAATAGCATAACTCAATTCACAGGAGCAAAACTCAAGCAAGGAATTGGCAATAAAGAAACTCTTCACATCAATTGTCAATCCACAAACTAATATACAAACATAGGTTACAAGATATACTTGGTAAACACAAAGGAAGCTTGGATGGACAAGCTCCTTTTGGTATTAAGAACATCAAACTATACTTAAGACCTTTACCAGGGAGTTACCCTTTAACTTAGAATATGGTGCAAAAGCTATTGGGCTAGCTGAAACCAAAGAAGTGATTGAGAGTGAAGAATCACGATGATACCTAGAACCAAGAGAAACTAAGAGTAAGTGTAGACTTGCTCCAAGATATAAAAAAGGGTGTATAAACATATTAAGAAATATATAGCTGAGGATAGCTATAGTTTATAAGTAAAAGCCTGGCGTTAAAATTTCTAGGTTGGTGACATGGTGCTGCAAAATGTAGAAGTGTTAGAAAGCTAGATACTAATAGGGAAGCACCTAAAGGGTGTCAAAAATTGTGAAGTTAGGAGTCTTCAAGCTAGAGAATATAAATGGCTATGACTTGCTAGAACATATCTAACCTAAAAAAACTCTACCTATCGTCATGTTAGCTTAGTAAAATTATTAGATATTTGCATTTTTCTTTACAAGAGTTCTTTGTTGTTCACTTTTCTTTTTTAGTTTATAAAAGTAACTACATCCACGAGATGAATTAATCATATTTATTTTAAACGTTAATCAATAAAACTTTTGCATTTCCAGTAATAACACCCTACAAAATAATGATCAATCAGACATAAAGTTATGAACTTTCAACAGCCTTGGACATTAGTCAATAACAACTCCAGCTACAAGATCAAAATTCTGCATAAGATTCTAAGATATTCTTGAGACACTATATTTTCACTTGAGATTAAGAGATCCTCGAAATAGAATAGTTTTTTGGGGGTCCTAAAAGACCACCAGAACATAATGCTTCTGCCAGAGATCCTTAGAACATAATGTATTACAATTTTCACAAAATTCAAAATAGTCTTTAAGACATAACTACCTATACAAAATAGAAAGAGGAGAGTGGAAAAGATCAAGACAAAGGAAATATGCAAGCATTAAAGTTAAATAAGCAAATAAGACAATGCAATAAAAATGAAACAAATATCTAATATTATCAAGGGACAAGGATAGTTAAACATAGCAATTCACCTAATAGTTAGTTGAAAATAGTAAACAAAAACTAACAGAAACACATAAACTATATCTAGTTGTTCCTATTGCTCGATCTTTAACTGTAGTACTAGGATTGACCTCAACATACTAGTCACATCCACAATGCTTGCCTAGGTAAAAATATTAATAGGAATAATTCGATGCAATATAATTAAATTCTTGGGCAAATATCAAGTAGTCTCCTGAATAACATCGCCAAAATTATAAATAGTCTGCTCACAAATCATTTTGGCCTTCTATATGACTCATAGCATCGAAGGAGTTTCACTACTTGAACTTTTCATAGCATCTTATTTCATTGTGGGTAGTAGGTCCTTCCTAAGAAAGGACACCAAATTTTTTTTCTTTATATTGATCTCTCTCTCAATTGGTACTTAGGCAACCTCATCTTTTCCTTGGTCCTAATTTAGAAGCAATATTGTGACCTTTCTTTTCAACTTGGGATTATCAATAGTCATCTTTTCTGCATGGTAGGCCATCTACACTATCAAATTTTGGCTATATTAAAAAAAAAGTACTCAAAACATGAGTACTTATACATAAACAAATTGCTATATTATCCAAGCTAACTCATTGGTAACGAGCTTTATCAACTTTGTGGTATAATATAAGTCTCACTTATTCTGATAATTTTTATTCACTGAACTATTAAGGTTTCTCCAGTTGTATGGCATCTCATAATTATCCAAGTGAGTATCCACACTTGTGCTCTTTTTCACATTGTAAGTTAACAATCATTTTCTTTTTCTAAAGCCACGAGTGTTGGACAATCTAGATGCACCCTCATGAACTTGCTTTCTAGTTGTGGGATCTTAAGCACATAGCTACACTCAACTCTTAAATGAGCAACTAAAGAGGAGATAGCGTTCACCAGATTGCCTTTATGGCGGACTCCAACAAGGCATGGAAGAAGAAGAGCCCCACCTCACAATGCAACCTAATCTATGCAAAAACCATCCCTCATTGCACCCTATCTCTTTGGACACTATGAATCTATGCCAAATCTATCTTCTTTCCTATAAAATATAAAGAGAGGAAAGAAAATGAGTCAAATAGAAAGAGGGAGATGGGAATGGGGAGAAAAAAAAGGAAAACATAGCCATCAAAATAGCAATAAATTTTTGTATGTACCAATAGAAAGAAGATAAGAAACGCTAAAGCTTGTATCAAATTACCTAACAGACTCAAACAATTCTTGAAGGTCACGTTGAACCTTCCACAGTTGTAGCAAGGTTGGCAAGCTACTTTAAACAGAAGAAATTCCTAATCTTCTTTCATTACACAGAAAAACATTCTCTCCATGATCCCCAAGATAAAGCCACACCACCTAGAAATCTACAACCAGACTTAGGAAAAAAAAAATGCAAATTCAAGATTTTCCTAACTATGAAAAGGGTGTGAAAGTTGTCCAGTGTCATGGAAGATTTAATTTAACAAATTAGTTTTGAAACCTCATAAAGTACATGAGGGAGTTAGGAACAAACTGGCTAATGCACAACCTATAATTCTTGACAACATCCAATAGAAAGGGATGAATAGTAAAATCAATAATAAAATAACTATTAAAATACTAAAGTATCCCAATGGGAGACATCCACATATCATCTCATAGAGGCAATGTAAACTCTTACTCGTTGGAAAGACCAATCCTATAACAAAAGATCTCAAGTTTCCCTACTGTTAGCTTAGGAGATAAGTTATTATGACCTAAAAAGATCTCACTGAAAATTGACTTTGTAGCACCCTGACATAGAGGTGCTACTTACACTATATTAAAAACTTGCGCTAAAAATTAACTCATCAAAATCTACAAAATAAAATTTCCATAAACAATAACCCCCTCAGCAAATCAAACTTGATACACAACATCAAAAGTCATGCTTCATAAAGCCAAATTTCACAAACTTCTTGCATACCATGATTTAACCAAAATCAATTAATTTAGACCTTGGTGACTTATCATGCTACAATATTTCAAATTGAACCCAAAAGACCAGAAGCAAGTTGAACTAACCAAAAGCTCAAATTCAAAACTATCAATAATGTTATCCATTATAAACTCCAAAGTATTATACATCATTAGTAGATAAGCACATAAGTTAAGTCAAAACATTCTATGTAAAAAAATAAACCTATTTATATTGTTCTTACCTTTTATGTACATACAGTACCAATTATTTATGTTATGTGATGTAGGTATGCTTATAGTATCTATCGTTCTTATAATATGGGGCGAGAATGTAAAGAACATTGCTAGGGAGTATAAGTTTGAATAACTTAGTGAGCTATCAAAACAAGGATAGTTGCTAAGCTATTGAGCATTATATACATACATCATGAATACTCTAAACATAAAAGGCTATAAAATGACCAAATCTATTATCTATATCATAACTAGAATGTCATCATCTCGAATTCATCGAATAAAAATGAAATTCTTATAATCCTAATTCTCCAACCTTATAATCCTAATTTAAAATAAAAATGAAATTCTTATGCCTAATATTTCAAGTGATCAACTTGAACCATCAGTCCATCTAACATAGTCGACTGCCTGTAGATCTTGCTCATAGACAGCTAATTTTCAACCAGCTATGAAATAGAATTATTTTCTATAAAGTACCCATAGGAAGACCAAGCAACATTAGCTCGATCTTGTCCAATCATCTTCCAAGCCAGTCCTAGGGCCCATCCTTAAAGGTATCATAACTATGCGAAGATTATGTAGTGCAAAAATATTCCAACAGCATGTTCTAGATATCATATCATAATCGCCATAAACAATGACATAATATTTGATCCAATCCAAAATATATTCTCAGTGCAAAAAGTATGGCAATGAAAGGATAATATAATGCAAAAATATCCGTCAAGTTCTGTAACATATGGCCATATGATTCCAAACTCTATTTGAGATACATGCAACAGTGCAAAAAGTATGGGGATGATGCAACTAAAGACTGTAAACATATCCCACCAGATTTAAGTGACATATTAATGACATATAAGGTATAAGTGTAACTATATGCAAAAATTGTGGGGATTATGCAACTATATGCAATTATGTTGCATTAAAAGTTATAAATTGATTTATGGGCTTTAGTCAATAAGTAATTTTTTATATGAATGACATTAGTTTATAGAATATTCAGTTCTATATATGGGTATAAATGGATCGAGTTTAGCTAGATTATTATAAACTTGAACTTGAACTTGAGGAACTTAATCTTTAAAGTTTGAGCTTGAGCTTGAAGCAAATGTAAGAGCTCGAACTTGATTCATTAGCTCATTTAAATTGGAATTTGAGCTCAAGTTCGAATTTAAATTATTAAATTGAAAAGTATTTTTAAGAAAATAAGAATAATTAGGAATTTTCTTTCTTTTTTAGGAGAGATGATAGCGCTCCAAATTAAGACCAACACCTATTTTCACTATCAATAATAACTTCCATTTTGTATGATATATCAATGTAGGCCCCTTATTATAAAATTCCAAAACCACTTTTCATTTTCAAAATTAGTCCCTACTTGATTTTTAAAGTAGAACTTCCTACATTTTGTAAAATTTTAGAGATTACTCCTTACCCATTTGATCTGGCAAAAATACCCATAAATATAATATTTTTCCTATTATTTTTTCACTTCTTCTCTATCCACACGACCAAACACCCTTTATCCCCATTCCTAAACACTAAACCCTACCTTCATTTTCTTTGCCAGAAGTAGAAAAGGAAAAAAATGCAAAAGAAAACTCAGCTCGATGGTGCAACCTCCACAACCATGACCACTGCATTTTGTTCTTCTTAGTTTACTTTCATCATTTTTAGGTTATTCTTTGAGTTTATTTTCATTCGTCTCAGTTTATTATTAGGTCATTCTCTCCATCTTGTAGTTTTCCAAAAATGTCAACCAATATTGAATGATGAGTGTTCAGTCAAGTTTTAGGGAGTTGCCGCTATAAGGATCAGCTCCATACAATATCAATTAAGGGTAGTATGACTTATGGACCTCTACCTTAATCTCATAAGAAAATGGAGTGAAATCAACCATGCACTCTTTATTTTGCAGTATATAGCTCCATATGAAAGATTGTATGTGACTTTGAGTAGTGACGATGACGTCATGAATATGGACTTACTGTATTTGACACTAAAGATAAATATTATTGACACTCTTGTAAACTAAAAATACGAATCTAATAGCAACAAAAGAAAGAGCAATGATGTGTTTAGGTAATACTTCTACGGTATCTAAACTGTACTACATGTTATACTTCATTTTAATTAAAATTATATTGTATTGTTGAAGTTTTATACTTAATGTGTTCCACTTATTGATTATCTAAAATTGTATTACATTGCTAGTATTTTATAATTGAAGTGTTCTTCAATTGTACTTCATTTATTTGAAATTGTACTACGATACTAAATTATTGTTCTTCAGTATTCTAAATTTACACTTCATTTTGCTTAAAATTGTACTGCATTGTTGAAGTTTTATACTTCAAGTGTTCTAGTAAATGATTATCCAAAATTTTATTGTATTGCTAGAGTTTTATACTTAAAGTGTTTTGCAATTATACTTCATTTATTTGAAACTATACAACTATGCTGAATTAATGTTCTTTAGGTGAAGTGTTCTGCTAATTGATTATCTAAAATTGTACTGCATTATTAGTGTTTTACACTTGAAGTGTTCTTTCAATTGTACTTTGTTTATTTGAAATTCTACTATGATGCTGAATTATTATTATTCAAGTATTGTATATTTATATTTTATTTTACCTAAACTTGTACTGCATTGTTGAAGTTTTATACTCAAGTGTTTTACTAATTGATTATTCAAAATTGTACAGCATTGCTAATGTTTTATACTTGAAGTATTTTACAATTTTACTTTGTTTATTTAAAACTGTACTACAATGTTGAATTATTATTTTTTGACTATTCTATATTTATACTTCATTTTACATAAAATTATATTGCATTGGTAAACTCCAAGGGATGCATTTGAGGAGGAAATTAGTTTAACCAATGCATCGCAAAATGAACTAACTTTAGCTAGCAACTCAATTGATACATGAAGACAATGCATATATGGAGAAGGTCAAACATTCAAGGATGTTGAGGAGTTCAGAATTATGCTTAAGAGTATGTAGCAGCTACTATGCAGTCATTTCAATACAAGAAAAATGACTATAAAAAAATTATAACTGTTTGCAACGATGAAATTTGCAAATGGAAAATCTATGCACCAAGGCATGAGGTTGATAAATTATTTAGCATTCAAAAATACAATCTATAGAACACATGCAGTGAGGCTAATCTTTGGATGAGGGGACATCTTAAAGCCAATTCCTCTTAGGTTGCTAAAATAGTGAAGGATAAATTGAGATCGAAGCTATGTTATCAATCCTTTAACACGTTGAAAGACATCCACAGAGAATACAATATGAAACTCAGATACCATAATGCATAGATGGGTAAGAAATTAGCTATGCATGACATCGATGGAGTTAAGAAAAGATCTTATAATATATTCGGGTGGTATTATAATGCTATGAAGAGGACAAATCTTGAAAGTATTGTAGATTGTGAGATTAATCCAACTAGTCAAAAATTTTGTCAGCTATTTATATGTTTAAGTGCTAGCCTTATTGGTTTTCTTAGGGGATGTAGGCCATTGATATTCTTAAATGCCACCTATATTAAAAATAAAATATAAAGGAAGCTTACTCAATGTTGTTACTAAGGATGCTAATGATGACTTATTCATGCTAGAACGTTGACTCTAAAAATTATATTAATTGGGAGTGGTTCTACTTTAAGCTAAGAAGTATCTTAGATTTTTAATATCTGCCTAGCTTATCAAGGTTTACTTGCTTATCCAATTGACTTCCAGGTCTTCTTAAGGTCATCCTCATGATATTTCCTAGTAGCCACCATGCATATTACTTCAAATTCTTGGTGGATAACTTCAACAAACAAGTAAGAATTTTATCTTTACTTGTGAAACAATTATATGAAATAAACTTTAATTCATAACATATAGTATATTAACAATCCTATTATTTTAAATTCAAGTATTAAGGAAGTACCCTTTACATAATAAGAAGCATTGGGCTTGTATTTTTATGAAAGCTGCAAATGCACCTACAAGGCAGGGGTATACCCAACATATAAATAGTATCTTGGAGTCAATGTCGCTTGCCAAAGACTTTATTATGTAGGCTGAGCCACAATGTTAGGCAAATTCCTTATTGAAGAATGTGGCATATTTATAAAATACCATGCAAGCATGCTTATGTTTATATCAAGTCAAAGTCACTTTCACCATATGATTTTACCGATAATACTAACGAGTTGAGATGTATCAACAAGCATACTAAGCAGTGATAAACCCTATTCCTACTTTTAATATGCATATGTTCTCTCTAGATGATGACAGTGACAATAATGTACTTGATTGCCAACCTCAATCGGGTTGTAGAAGGACACAAAAGATTCCATAACAAATTAAAAAATGTGCTATTAAGTATGAATGGTGTGGTAGGACAAGGCATAATCATTGAACTTGCAAAGAATCAATAAACTAGCTAAATTAGCTTAACTTTGATGATGTACTACTTGATTTACATTTTCTTTCTATCCTTATTCTTATATTAAGTTTTATCATTATTTACTGATGCATGTTTATTTTGTCTTTACTTTTTTCTTAATCAACAAAAAGAGTGTTTGTCAGAGATGTAGGTACGAAGAAGGAGAAGAATTCTGAAGATCTTTGAATTGTATCATTTGTACTGAAACTGTAATGTATTTTTGGATTACTTTGAATTGTTGCATTAAACTTTATCATGGACAACTTCTTTTCACTATGTATTTTCAAACATATTATCTAAATATATTCTATTTTTGATATTCTCTTTGCAAGTATTGGCATTTTTTACTTGATTTCGAGATATATGTATTTCATTATAACAATTATGTACATGATTTTCATTAAAAATTTACTAGCAGTTACTTGAACAAAGTGTGAGATATCTCTATTTTAGTAATTCACTAAGAGAGATTTATACTTGATTTTTGGAAATATGTACTTCATTATGGCAAACACATGCTTGATTTCCATTGAAAATGTACTAGCAGTTGCTTGCACAAAGTGCATTTCAATATGACCTCATATATACTTTATTTGTTCTATCTATGTACTTTATTTATATTGAAATATATTACCAGTGCAAGAGCAAATGCGTGAGATATTAGTACTTCAATACTTCGCTAAAGGAGATTTATTCTTGATTTCAAGACATATGTTCTTCATTATAACAATATTATACTAATTTCAACTTAATACTAGCAGTTGCCTGTACAGATTTCCCAAGACATTAGTGCTTTAGTACTTCACTAAAGAAGATTTATAGTTCATTTTGGAACATATGTACTTCAGTATGGCAAATATGTACTTGATTTCTACTGAAAATGTATTAGCAATTGATTGCACAATGTGTACTTCAATATGACCTCATATATACTTCGTTTGTTCTATCTATGTGTTTTATTTATATTGAAAATATGCTACCAGTGCATGAGCAAATGTGTGAGATATCAGTGCTTTTGTACTTCACTAAGAGAGATTTATACTTGATTTCATGACATATGTACTTCATTATGACAATTATATACTTGATTTCCACAGAAAATGTACTAGCAATTGCCTATATAGATTTTTTGAGATATTAGCACTTTAGTACTTCACTAAGGGAGATTTATACTTGATTTTGGGACATATGTGCTTCATTGTAGCAATTATGTACTTGATATTTTGATTTTTATACTAATAGTGATGAACTTGAGTTTCGTTTCATGTTTTGCCTTTTATTTCTTGATAATAAACAACCAAAACTCTAAAATGTGTGTAATATCAGTATGGTATGAATATAAACATGTTAAAGTATTTAATGGATAACTACTAGTGTTCAACAAATTAAGTTATCATTCACAATAATATAAAGTATACTTTTGCATTCAAAGTTGTAAATACATGAGCATTTGATGATCATATACGTCTTATCACTCATACAAATATTTACTTCAATTGGTATGATAGTTTGAAAAATATTGTACTTGAACCTTCTTACAATTATTATAGATTAATCATTCAATTACATAAAGTGTACTTCAACATAACCTCATATATACTTTGTTTGTTTGATGTTTGTACTTGATTTCCCACTTATTGAACTGAATCTCACTGCAACTTTAATGGAACTAATTGATCATTTGCACAAAGTATACTTCAAAATAACAAACATATGTACTTTCTTTGTTTGATATTTGTATTTGATTTCCTACATATTGTACTGAACCTCACTGTAACTTTAATGGAACTAATTTATCATTTGCACAAAACATACTTCAAAATAACAACATATGTACATTTTTTATTCGATATTTGTACTTGTTTTCATGCATATTGTACTAAACCTCACTAAAATTATTATATAAATTAAATTGCATAAAAAGCTAATTTGGTTGGATTTTTAAGTTATCTCATGATTATTTATCATGTGATAATTTGCATTACTTTTTATCATTGTGGTGTAATTTGGTTGACATGATAATTAAACCTATCAAGGGTGACAAGTTAATTAACATGGGAATTGCACATATAAACACATGTTTTTGGCATTCATGTGGGTTTGATTATTTATTATCACTCCAACCAAATGAATGATAATGTGGGATAAAAACACTGTATCCTACCTTATCATTTCAACCAAACTAGTCCAAAGTGTACTTTAACATAATCCCATATATACTTCATTTGTCTAACATTTGTACTTGATTTCTTGAAATTTGTACTGAATCTACTGCAACTTTAATGGAACTAAGCATACTTCAAAATGACAACATCTATACTTCGTTTGTTTGATTTGTGCACTTGATATCTAGTATATTGTACTTTACCTCATTGCAATTTTAATATTGCAAATTAACCTCCAATGTCAACAAAATTCAAACTCGAGCATTTTCATGACTTAAAAAGGTGTATGCCATATGTGCATAAACCATGTCCATGGAGCATACTTCAGCGTACATCTGAAAGTTCTTGGTGTCTCTAGCAAAATATGTTGCCCAAAGGCACATAAAAACACCACAATTCGATGACCACTTTTACTGTCTATTCTTTAATACTTCCATTCTTTCATCCACACAGCACCCTCATGAAAGCTTTAGGTATCGAGAATAGAATGCAACCTACAAAAATATACATCAGTTGTTAACTCCCTACTTTATGAAGAAATTTTCAAGAAATAAAGAAAACTTACAATGGCATTAGCTACCAATCTATATCGGGGAACCATTATTGAATTTCTTGGCATGAACGTATGAGTTAAAGTGTCAAGGATGACCAAGAACCAATCATTGTCCCGATTAACCTGTATTATTATGTAATGATACATATTGAGAACATCCAAGGTGATCTCTTCTAACTCTTTACAAGTAAAAGAGTTAAGTCCAGCTGTGAACTCGTGGAATTCTTCATCTCTTACATCTTGCATATTGTGTCCCTAGAATTGGGACAATATATCACTTTATGAAGTATAAAATAGATGGTTAGCCTCACTTATAACATGCACTAAATTGAGTTAGGAAACTACCACATATTTGCACTATCATGCACATAAACCAAATATCATGGTGACACTCATTCCTAAAGGATGGACTACATAATATCCACATAGTGTTCCGATATGTCACCATAAATGTATTCCCCAAATAATAGCTCACAAAGGTATCTTTCCTCTAGAATGTATTTTCCTCCCTTCCAAATAGTCACCCTTCAAGTATAGGTTTTACTTGTTAATTCGAACACCAATTTATTGAAAAAAAATGAATCATAAGAAAATTTTGTTACCTTAAATTATCTTTACGGTGAAAGTTGTTGATGACTTTTCACTTTTTTTTTGGAATATCATCCCGATCTTTGCAATTAGTCCTTCCTTAATAATGATCAACCTTTAGAGTCTTTGTGGTGTTTGGTTCATCTCCTATATGGATTGGACTATTGTTTTTCATCTTCCAGAATACCAAATGTCAAGCAATGAAATATAAAATATTAGTACATTAAGTATAAAGTATCAACCATTGAAGCACAAATATTAGCATGCTAAGTACAAAATATCAACAATTAAAGTATAAAACATTAGCACATTAAGTACAAAATATCGATCAATAAAGTACAAAATATCAGCATATTAAGTACAAAATATCAACCAATGAAGTACAAAATATCAACATATTAAGTGCAAAGTATCAATTAATGAAATATAAAACATTAGTACATTAAGAACAAAGTATCAGCTAATAAAGTATAAAATATCGGTACATTAAGTACAAAATATAAGCTATTGAAGTATAAAACATCAGCACATTAAGTACAAAATATTAATCATTGAAGTACAAAACATCAGCACACTAAGTACAAAATATCAGCCAATGAAGTATAAAATATCAATACATTAAATAAAAATATCAACCAATAAAGTATAAAACATCAGCACATTTAAGTACAAAGTAGCAATCATTAAAGTATAAAATATTAGCATATTAAGTATAAATATCAACTAATAAAGTATAAAACATCAGTATATTAAGTAAGAAATATCAACTATTGAAGTACAAAATATTAACACATCAATATCAACCATTAAAGTGTAAAACATTAGCACATTTAAGTCAAAATATCAACCAATGAAGTATAAAATATCAGCACATTTAAGTGAAAAATCAACTAATGAAATATAAAACATCAGCACATTAAGTACAAAATATCAATCATTAAAATATAAAATATCAGCATATTAAGTGTACATATCAACTAATAAAGTATAAAACATCAAAAGATTAAGTACAAATATCAACTAATGAAGTGTAAAACATCAGCATATTAAGTACAAAATTTTAATAAGTGAAGTACAAAATGTCAGCCAATTAAGTACAAATATCAACTAACAAAGAGATTAAGTGCAAATACCAACAAATTGAGTATAAGTATTAACAAATGAAATACAAATAGATTTAGATCACATAGCTATACATATATCAATATATTAGACACAAACATCAATAGTAAAATATCAGTAGGTTAAGTAGTTTTCAACACTTTCTTCTATTATTGTGCTTTGCCATTTTTTCCTCAATCAAAACCCTTCTTTTTTTATAATTTGTTTTACACGTTCGAGTAGTGTAGTGCTTAGGGGATGACAAGATCTACTGCTTTCCTTTTTGCCTTTCAGTCATCTCGATTCAACATATCTTTAACAACTGATGAGATAACATTTGCAACTTCAATTTTAGCATCACCAAACTCGACGTTTAGTGCATGAAATTTTACGCTCGAAGGGATCATGGGAGTTTCGGGATCATGACGGTATTTGGTTCAACTTTTTTCATCCATACGATTTTGCTCTTCATCACCACCAACATCATCAATCCTTAAATCAACTTCTTCTGCATTCTTCTTCTTCGAATTTCCCCATCACGAGCTTGCTCTTTCTTTTCTCTATCCTCTTTAGCTTTCTTCCCTAAATCATCCCTTTCACCTGCTTGCGCTTGGATTTTTAATCCTCTTTAGCTTTCTCTGGATCATCCACCAAATCAATCTTCCTCTTATATAGATGCTCATCAGCTCTATCATTATGCTCCTCTTCGTCAATCTTGTCCTCTCATGAGCCTACTCTTTAATTGTTGTCATCTCTAATTTTGCAATTTTTTGTTTAGTGATTTAATTTCTTCATCTTTCACTCTAATAATTTCTTCAAATGTGAAATGATCAAAAATATGTACTTCAGTGACAGCAACATTGGTAGCCTCTACCTTTTTAATCAAAGTTACCAATTCTAACTCCTATGGAGTAAGGTTGAGTGCTACTACCTATTACAAGAAGAAGTGTTAATATTGAATTGTAAGTTGAGAGCAAATTCAAATTATTATGAAAGAAAATAATAATTAATTATTACCATATTTCTTGTAATTTATTTCAATTTCTTCTCTACCTCTTTCACATTTTTTGGGTGCTTGTCATACTTCCATTAGTAAAAGCATTAAAAATCAAACAAACATTTTGGTGAACCCAATGGTAGGATGCGTTCGTAAACCCAAGCCTATCTTTCATAAATAGATATTTATACTCACTTAGATATAAATATAATCAATGTTATTAATAAAATAAAAATCACTTACCATCAAATCGATTGTGCACCTATCAAGGTACTTCTTCTTGATACTTTCTCCATTTACTCCTCGTACATGGTTCCTCATATCTTGGATAAGAAAGTTGTATGCAACTATGCCCCATACATACAAACCAACTCTTGAAAAATTGTCCATGTATGGTAGGAGAAATCGTAAAGTCCAATAATTAGAAGTTGGAAATAGAAAATAATTGAAAACTAAAAGTATATACAACCTACAAAAATCGTTTAAGTCCTCTTTACTATCCTTATACACATACTCCTCTAACTTTTTGCTATTTCAACTCATGTTATATCCTTCAACTTTTCCAAAAAAAAAATAAAAAATGCAATCGATAGTTAAAGACTTCACCATCAAACTTATATCAATTGATTGCCCCATTTGTGACAACCCTAAAATCATAGAAACTCGATTGCCCGTCTGCAAAGATAAATGATAGATTTTTTGTGTGAAACCTCCTAAGTACAGCTTCAAGCCAAATGAAGCTAGAATTTAATTTAGACATATTTATGTATATACAAAATGGAGTCTTTTTGGATTTCACATTCTCTAATATAGTCTGAAAATATTGTTTTTTTTTT
>JACGDI010005286.1:1950716-1990106 GCA_014898725.1 Jacaranda copaia | reverse complement strand
ATTTTGTCTTGCCATTTCTGCAATTAAATATAGAAAAATTAGTACATACTACCACTTATAGTAATATATACTGAAAGGTTGGATGTTCATGCTACAATTATTTGTACAATATACTTTAAATACTTAATTCTATTCTTCCAAGAAACCATCATATTATTGAATAAAAAGTACTAAAATTTCATCAAATCTTCAATTGAACAATGCACTGTTAAACTAAATTAAATAGATCAAATTATGGTTGTTTTTTTATTTTTTTGCATGAAAAGTATAAATCGAGAAAAATGAAGCACAAGTCCATGCATCTCATGTACAAAATTGGATTTTCTATATAATTTCACCATATAATTTTAGGTATAGAAAGTACAAATCACAAAAAAAAATGAAGTATAACTTCATGACTTTAAAGTACAAATTAGAGATTTTCAAATACCACAACAAAAATCATATATGTAACAAATGTATTCAAGTTTTTAACAACTAAAAAAGAGTTCAAATAAAGAAATATAAGAAAATCTACTTGCAAAACTAGTGAAATTGGAAAAATCACAGATGATGAAAGAGAGCAAAATTTGTGAAATGATAAGTAGAAACATACCTCTGTTCTATTCTTTCTCTTCTTCGCACCTTGTTTGCACTCTTGGTTGTCTCGTCTTTGCATAGTTTCGATAGAAAAGTTGGTTTTCTTCTTCTTGTCTCGTCATTTTCTTCTTTTTCCTTTTTCTCTATAATAGTTGCTTGTCTTTGCGCCCTATTGTTTGACAAAGAAGAAGTTGGTTTTTCCTTGGAAGAAGAAACGATAAAAAAAGGAAGTGTGCTTCTTGAAATAAAAGTTGTCATTTGTTTTTCTATTTACTAGTTTTTTCCTTCTTCTTGTTTTGGCTAAGTACAGGGACATTTAAGTTTTTCTCAAATAAATGAGGAGTGATTCTGAAAAAGTAGAGAGTGTAGTGTTTTTTTAAAAAAATTGGGAAGTCAAGTGAAAATTAAAAGTAGAAATAGGTATTTAATTCTAATTAACATTGTTAATAATTGGAATAAGGAAAAAGAATATTAAGAATAGTCATTTCAATTTCGGGCCGCGCATTTCCCCTGTCTACGCTGCTCGATGAAGCAAGTGTAAAGACTACAAGCCAAAACGAGATGAACTCTCTTAGATTATGCTTACTCTTAAAGTTACATGCAGTGTTTTCAAAAATGATAGGATAAAAAACTAGTAATGATATATCATATATGAACTCCCTTAGATTGCTAAATTTATCGTGGTAACGTCGTAATGATTGTAGTAATTATATTTAATTTTATAAAAATGTAAATATTATAATATTAAGAAAAAATTAAAAAAGTCATTGATACAAGAAAAATCATTTGCTGTATGACTTATATACATGAATGAGACAAGAATGGGATGGGCACTCCCAAACTCATTCCTAAATCATGTTTGGTATAATTTAAAAATGAGAATTTTCATTCTCATAGAAATGCCCATTTTCAAAATCATGGGTTTAACCATTCCTTCCCTCCCCTTTGGATTTAACCATTCTCAATCCATTGAGAATAAACCTATATATATCTATATATATATATATATATATATATCAACTTCCAAAATTTAACAAAAAAACTTTTATATTTTAAAAAAAACTTCAATTTGCGAATGTTTGATGCTATATTCCAATTTATTTGATTGCTACATGCTTTTTTTCTTAATTATATATTTTACTCATACATTTTTTAGTAATATTATAAGAAAATTAGATATTATAACTTAATATAAAAATAAAAATAATAAACAATTATGAGCCTGTCAATTTTTATAACTAAAAAGTAGAATCATCAATTTTTATGAAATATATATGTATATAATTTATTATATCCACATCTTTCTGAAAGACTAAAAATATATACAAAATTAAGAAATAAAGGCTAGTCAGGGATTCTATTAATGACTTTTTAAATTAAACTTATAAAAAAAGTACAATTAAGATGTTTTAGCCATATCATAAAAAGCTTAGGTACACTAGTTATAATAAAATACTTTATTATTTTTTAATAATACTTCATTAAAAATTTCGAAAGAACTTACCAAGTTATGATTATAGAAAGAGTAATTTCACAGAAATTGTGTTCATATTTTTTTGCACAAACATACATAACATAGTGTAGATGGCTTAATTTTTAAGCCAATTAAAAAATGACATGTGTAAATAATATATTAGTTATTACTTAAAATTTTCTATTTATATATTGAAATTTATTAAATTAAATTTCAAATAATAAATAGTTAATTTTAATTAATATTCTAATATTTATGTTATACAAAGCAAATGTTGACAAGTGTTAAGATGGAGATGTATCATGTCAATCAAATCAAATCTGGTGGCCTAGGAATCTCAAGCTAATCAAGTTGGGACACGTGGCACATCCATGTACGTGGACCAATCAAGTCAAGAATATTTGATATTATCTTTTAATATGTGCATCAAAGAGATAATTATCAAATATATTCAAGTTATTTTGGAGTCTCCTGCTGAACACCTATATAAAGGGATGACTAGAGACTCATATTCACATACATACATATTCATATATTCTCAAACCCCAAGACTCAAGTCTTTAAGCTTCAAGTTCCTGCTGCGACGACGTATTGCTACCACAAAGGTCCTATACCTCTTCAAAGCATCAAGTCATCAAGTCCTTTGATCTCGGAGTCAAGGTTCGGGTTTCAAAGAAATTTCGTAGTATCTTTTACCAAGTCAAAGGATACTACACCATATATCCAAGAACAAGCTTTAAGCCCTTGGATCATATATATATTGGGAGAAGAATCAGGGGATTAGTTTTGTTAGGGAATTTATATTTCTCTGATAAATTGTAATTCTCATATTTTTTTTTATATATAAATTTAATTTGTCCATTATTTTTCTTTGTCTTGTGATTTAATTTTGCAGACAACGAAATTTGTGTGAACACATAGCTAATAAGATATAAAATGTATATATTTGTTGATATCATTCAAATAATATTAAAAGTGATATTAAAACTATGTAATTATAAACTTACCCCACAAAAATCTTTTGCAGTAATATATAGAAAAATTTATAAATAGGATTTTTTATTTTAAATTTTTTTTACAAAATAGTAATTTGATTTTTTAAAATACTTTATTCTATCAGTCGTTGCTAATCACCAATCATGAGGATGGAATCAAGCGAAAAATGACAATTCCATTCATATCTCATTCCTTATACATACCAAACATAGGATAAGTTATACCAGCACCATTCCTTTTCCATCTTCATTTCATTCTTAAAATCATTCCATGCACGCCTTATTCTTATTCTTGCATATCAATTACCATCTTAAAAAATCTTTTCTCATTTTTAAATTGATCTTTAAAAAGAATATACAGTTAATCAATTATAGATATAATTTAATTAAAAGTAATATAATACGATTATTTTACATTAATTTAGTTAATTGTCTTTTTCATTTTTCAAGTCCAAGTTACAACAAATTTTTTCTGTATTAAATATCAAAAATGATTTAAGGAAAGTTAAACAAAATAAAGCAACACATTCAACATAGATATTCGTATTGAACTATTATTATATCAAATTTTAAGAAAATAAATTTATATTTTAAAAATCTACGCACTCAAATTCTTTAATCATCTTATTCAAACTGTCAATTTGTCTTTTAGTTCCGCATTTTTTATTTTTCAAAAAAATAAATAATAAAAAAGTGCATCAGTGATCAATCGATCAAAACTGCTAGCGTCCATCAAATTAATGAGTGTCCGCTTTTTAGATCACACTTCAATCAAATTGATATTCGATCATCAATTCAATCGATCCTATTTACCGAAGATCCAATTCTCAAAATGCTACATACTTGTCTGTGCAGTATGACTTTGATTTAAAAATAATTTCACAACATCATTGAATTGGGAAAACATTAAATTAGATTATAAGCTAACTTACTAAAAGTTTTTCTAGTTGAATATATAACTAATTGCAGAATAAGAATTTTTTGTTCTTCACTGTAAGGTTAGTTCTTAAATTTGAGTCACTGTGGTTAAACCTTAAGAAAGGTTATACTTTGGGTATACTTTGATTTTATTTTGTTTTATATAGACAACTATAAGTAACATTTTGGGAAAAATTTAATTAAAGAAGGATTTTGAAACTTGCGATGTGCACCTTCTGTACTTTTCATGTTACTTGATGAGAATGTCTAGTTATCATGACGGTGACGAAAATTAAGAAATGGATTTTAATTAATTACCTAAATTAAAATCACGATATTAACAATGATTACATAATCATTAGATTTCAATTACTATTCCATACCCTTAGGCCTTAGCCCAATGGTAAAATTAGATGATGGGAGGCTTCCATGATAATCACCTCACCATTATTAATCAAAAACACTTTGCATATATTTAAGTGAATAACTTAAAAATTAATAAAGACTAATTCTAAAATTATTTGTCTAATAAAATACCTATTGTTAGTAGTTAGCTTATTGATTATGAATATATTAAGGTCATACGCTCAATTAGACAAAGTCCATCTCAAAGTAAGGGATAATCATAATCCAAGAGTTAGATTTCATAAATTGGTTAATTGGATTAACTAATTTATTGGGCTTTAAGTAACCAATAACTCAATTTATTAATTACTATGATTATTTAACTGGACCTAATGAGATTAGGGTAGCCCAACAAAAGCAAATAAATAAATAATTCACAAGAACAATGATATAGATAAACTTTTATTAAAGTGTTGGATTTACAATTAATGATGAGATAAATTAATTAGACTTAATTTGTTTAAGCAATATCCAATGTGTACAAGCAAGAACTCATCATTAACAACTAATTGTCATCAAAACGCCTCTCAACACATAACACCAAATAAACCATCGAGTTCATTCTCCTTCATTTTTGGGTAGGGGAATCCAACATTATGTTTGGTCCATAGATTTTGGGGGAGAAAATATTAAGAAAAATATCTTTGATTGTTTGATTAGTAAGAAAAATACTAAAAGACGGAGACGGAGAATTATAGTGTATGTGAAAAAATAATTTTTAAACCATACATAGTGTAGATGTTTCGAAATTTGTCATATACACGCACATGCACTTATGATTGGAAAATTAGCTAGCAATTAGGCATGAAAATAGGCTAGGCGAAGCTAAATTTTGAATTAAGTTGGCCAAGCATGTTATGCACATAATAAGCTTCTTAAGTCTGATCTATTATTTATGATAGAATTTTTTAAAGTTAGGCCTAGCCTCTTTAATGAAAGCCTAGCTATTTTCTACTAAGGCTCTAATTAAATTTACGCATTGCATAATTAGTTCTAGGCTTTTAATATGCTTAAATTAATGTACCTATTTACTTAATAGGCTTAAATAAGCAAATTGCAAAATAGTAGATAGACAATAATAAAAAATAAAGTAAAAGATACATAGTTATGAAATGCGTTATTGTGCACTTTTGAATGGTGAGTGGAGAACTAAAAGGGAAAAGAGAGTTACGTGTGTAAAAGTGTGAAGTTGTGTTTTATGTTTTGGTTTCATGAGAGAGTGGCGTGGCTCAACCTCAATTGTTTTTGCCAAAACGAAAAGTAACCACATCACATATAATTAATTGATCTATTTTTCTGTTTTATATACGAAATTGATCGTTCAATTTTTGTTTTAATAGGATATAAATGATTTAACCTCTCAAATTTGGGGCAGACTAATTCTCAACTCATCTTATCTCCAAAACGGTTTCTTAAGATCTTTGGCACTTTGTCAAAATTCTTCATAACATTTTTTGAAAACCATTTGATGATAGTACTCCATGCAGTTTAGAGTTTCATGTATGCCTTTGCTTAAAATTAGTAACACAAATTCATTAATTCGACATAATTTACAAATGCTTTGTGATTTTTGAATTAGAGAATTTTAGAAATATTTTATAAATTATCGAACTCTTCAACTTTTGATAATTCAAACAGTTTGATCGTAATTAGGAGAAAAACAATCGAGATAAGAAAATGAAAGAGTGCGCTTTCCATACACTAAAAGTGTGTAAAAAGCATATCGTTTCATAGAGTTTCTTCTATATGCCACACGTAGAAGGCTTTCTCCCCAAAAACGATTAATATAATAAAATAAAATAAAAATGGAATATGCTTCATAAGACAAATGGAAGCTCTTCATACAACAAGAAGGCGAATACAAACCTAAAGGGGACGCGCGTTCGAAGGATAAATTTCAGAAGCGAAAGTATTGGTGGACCGTAGAAAAACACGTTTTGGGGATCGGTGGATTAAGGTTGTGTGTATAGTATATTACATAAAGCAACACAAATTAAGGAAAACGTTATAGCGTAAAAACAATCAATACACTTAATCTTTGACACGTGATCAAACGTGGTTCGGAAGGTACGTAAATAATTTTTCGCAAGAGAAATTCATGTCATTCTAACGTTAACACTGTGTTAGTTTTATGCTTTTCATGTTGCCCCAAATTCATCATTTACATGAGCAAAGATGTAGTTGTTCCTTTTATGGTTGTTTTCTTCTTTAATTGTCATACGTCACATATATATTATCTTATACCTTAAAACTTTCATGCGATTTAGCAATCTATGATACTTGAATTTAATGCATATACCTT
This sequence comes from Jacaranda copaia, assembly GCA_014898725.1. Classification (NCBI taxonomy): domain Eukaryota; kingdom Viridiplantae; phylum Streptophyta; class Magnoliopsida; order Lamiales; family Bignoniaceae; genus Jacaranda; species Jacaranda copaia. The sequence continues at coordinate 1,983,433 of JACGDI010005286.1, read as the reverse complement.
TAACAATCTATGATACTTGAATTTAATGTATATACCTTTAATTTGTGTTTGTAGCCCTTTTATAGTTTTATCTCCGTTCAATCTTCAACACTTGGATAATATTATATGCTCAAATACATTCACAGGTACTTCTTGAGTTTAGAGGTAAATTCCAAATACCTCCTTGTGTTCTTTGGTCTTTTCCTCGCGTCAATTTTAAGGTTGCCATCATGTATAAATTTCAAGAATATCATCTTATTTATTTATTGACATGTAAAGAATGAAAAAACACATGGCTGATCACTGGTCAAAGCTACTATTTTGTGTACTCATTTTGACGAGTAATCAAGTTCATAGCTCCGACTATACTAACATCACATATCTCGAGAGTGCAGTGCCAAAAGGAGCAGGTGCGACTCTAACATATATATTTTTTCAAAAATAATGAATCTATTAATTTAATCCTATGTAAGGTAATTAATAATATTTGTGTTGATAATTATAATTAATTTGATAAAAAAATGGTAATTATTATAAGATTGCTGTACAAAACTTACTGCAGTTTGCTTGGATGGGAGCCCACCGACTTACTTTTATGCTGAGGGATCTGGAGAGGGTGCTAGTAATTGGTTGATTCATCTTGAGGTCGATCGGCTCTCCCCAAATTTAATTTCCTCATTTTTCTAATTAAGAGAATACAGACACACACACACACACACACACACACACACACACATAGATATATATATATATTGTTAGAAAATAAATGTCCTTCTCTTTTTTGTCTTTTTTGGGGGTTTGTTTTTAGGGTGGTGGTTGGTGTGGCTCAAATAGCGGTTGTCTTGAAAGAACACAGGAAGCCATTGGGAGCTCCAAACATGAAAATAAAACTGCCTTTTTCGGGCAGATATTTAGCCAACCCCAGCACATTAATCCTGGTATTTAATAAACTGGACACCATATGGAGTTTGTAACTTTAGTATTATTCAAGAGCAAATATTCCTAGATTCCGTACTAACTGATTTGTATGCCTTTGGTGAATTTCAGATTTTTATAACTGGAATCGAGTTTATTTCTCATATTGTGATGGCTCGTCATTTATGGGAGACGTCAAAGAAGTTGATCCGGTAAGTCTAATATGCATAAAACATTATATACATATATATAAATTATTTTTTATTAGAATTATAAGATGATGTGAGCAGACTTAACTTGAACTCGACTCGAGCTCACACTACAAGAAAAGAGAAAATTAATAATAAAATAATAAGTAACAACATAAAAATTTCATAGATTTTATATATATATATATATATATATATTAAATGATAAGAATTTTTGTTGTTGTCACCCTTATAAATTTTATAAACAGTATTTGCATTGCCAACATAGTGAAAATGAAAATTTTGTAACCGCGCTGTTGATCTATGTGTATCATTTCATTGATTATATATATTAAATGATAAGAATTTTTGTTTTTGTCACCTTTATAAATTTTATAAATAGTATTTGCATTGCCAACCTAGTAAAAATGAAAATTTTGTAATTACACTATTGATATACGTGTATCAATAATTGTTAATAATACTATTTGAAAAATTAATTTTTGTCGATATTAAGCCATATTATAACAAATCAAAAACTAATACTGCCATTTAAAAATATAAATATATAAACAAAAATTATTATCTCTTAGTATTATATATCATTAATAACAACTTTACGTTGTCATTTATTTTTTGCTGTTAATCTTATAATTTTTAGTTTTACTTATGATTCTACCAAAGCTTGTGAGCTAGCTTGCAATTTTTTTTCTTACTAATTTTTAAAACATTTCATAAATTTTAAATTTATAAATTATTTTAATAATATATAGTATCATTAAGGGTGTAAATGGATATTAAATGAATCGGATATACTATTTCCATATTTGTATTCATTTAACTTTTTGAATATTCAGATATAAATATGAATTTGATGGATATTTAAAAAAGATATCCAAATTCGTATCCATCGGATATCGGATATATATGTATTCGATTATTATTATTCAGATACATTCATATTTGATTAAATTTATTAGTGTTCGAATTATTTTTTTGATATTCATATTTAATGATAATTATTTAGACATCTAGTTACGAATATCCAAATATATATTTTAATTAATAGAAGGAACTATACAATTTCATTAAAAAGAAGTAATCAAAAAAATAATATAATTTTTAATTAATAATTGAATTTATAATTGATTATTAGTACTAATTAATAATAATACTAATGGCACTTAAGTGTATTAATTATAAAGTCAACCAACAATAATTATGTTGATTAACTTTATTCTTCAATTTTTTCTCTATATTACAATAATTTTTTTAAATTTATTCTTTTTTCTTCTTAATTCTCCAATTATAACTTATATATATACATATATGGATTATGAGATTTTTATTGAAAAATTAAATAATATATTATATAATAAATATATATATTCGGATTGGATACGCATTTAGCATATTCGTATTCATTTATAATCGGATATCTACTAATCGAAATATGAATAATATCCGCTTTAATGGATGCAAATAAATTTTGTATAAACGAATACGAATGCAAACGATAAACAAATTTTTAAATGTCTGTTTACAGCCCTAAGTATCACTAACACAATAATAATATTAAAACCAAGCTCAAGTTTAATTATGCTTACCAAAATTTGAGCCCAAACTTAACAACACTCATTTAAATTCAAGATCACATTAATGAGCTATAAATCAAGCTCGAGCTCTAAAAATGAGATTAATCAAATTCAAGTTCAAGCTCATCAAACTCACAGGTCATCACCCCTATTTTTTTATAGTAGAAATTTTATTTGAAGAGTAATGTTATTCTTATTGATTGTTTTTCAGCACTTCAACCTTACTCGCAGAGGCGGCAGGATTTTTAATGCCGTGATGGAAGATCTGTTGGCTAAAGGATTGATCAACGCTACCAATGTATGCTTACTTAGTTTTACGTACACAAATACAATTATTAATTTATTTGAAATTGAGTATATTAAATAATGATGTCATTAAACTTAAACAATCTATAGGCCATACTTGCTGGTAGGTCAGCCAGGCGGGTTAGCAACCATATTTCATTGTGATGGCTTTCGAGCTCTCATAGCTAATGCTAGTAGAGTCAAGTGCATTTCTGATTCTGGATTTTTCGTCCACGCCTAAGTCTTCACTAAAACCCATTCTTTGTTTGTTTGTTTTTTTTTGTTTTGTTTTTTTAATTTTTTAAATTAAATATCTCTATTCATTTATTTATTTATGTGTGCGTGCTTAAATTTGTAACAGAAAAAGTTTCTACGGTGCTGACGAGAGAGCGGGCTACTTTGGTCAAGTGGCTGCATATCATGTATTACTTATCTTTTTCTTTTTTCCCTAAGTTTGTCAAAACTGAAAATCCTCTTAATTCATGAACTGATTTATATTATATATTTGATATATATATATATATATGTATGTATGTATGTATGTATGTATGTATGTATGGGGGATAACCAAGTCTTTGCCTGCCTCATGCACGTCAAAGATGAATGCGAGTTTGGTGAGGGAAGTTAATTATAAAGAATTTTATCTATGTTAGTAATTTCCTTTTCTTTTTTTTTTTTTGGACATTATGTTGGAATGCTAACAATATTTTCTATATGCACTCAAAATTTCAGTGTATGTTCCCTGAAAATATAGTTAAGGATATAAAGACGCCACTTTTTATACTCGAGTCGGCGTTTGATGAGTATCAGGTATGTTCATTTTCATTAACATTAATTGTTGTGGCATGTTACATTTAGATGAATAAATTTTGCTTTTCATAGTATGGATACTAATTGTAATGATGAATAAAAAAATATTCTATTTTTTTATATAATTTAAATAAATGATACGATAAGCATACTCAGTAACATATAATATTAGTTATTGATTAATATAATCTATATAAATATATATATATATCTATGTGTGTGTGTGTGTGTGTGTGAATTATTTGGATTAATATAACATATATATAGTAAATAATTTCTACATCAAAATTAAAAATAATTAGAGTATAATTGATAATTCAAAATTTTAGTGTAACATAGTGCGACCACCAATTTAAATGAATAAGCAACCTTTCTTTTTTAAATAATCCCTTGTGTTTTCTAATATATATTGTTTATAACTTTTAATGTGAAATACAACTTACTTATGATTTGATGTCATTTTCAATTTACAGACAATTGCACAGGCTATTGGTGATTGGTACTACGATCGAAGCTTTTTTCAAGAGAGAGATCCCAATGAATTGCCACGAACTCGAGATTGTGTTCAAGTTGTATAAATTATTGGATATACTATGTAAAATGTATTTATTCTGTACTTAAAATTTGAAAATTGTCAAAAAAAAGAAAAAAAAAATTGGTGATTTTTCACATGAAGAAATGGGATTGTGTACAACTTTATCATGTGAGCTCTTCCGCGTGGCATGACTATATTTGCTCTTTCTATCATGGCTACTCTCCATCTTACATATATTAAATAACAATATAATTCTTTTAATTTTTTTCTAAAGATTGTAATTGGCTATTTATTAGTCAAATTTATGTCATCAATCAGTATATAATAATTATGGAATCAAATTAATATGATTAATCCGTATAAACATTGAATAATGTTATTTTCTTCAATTTCAAATTATATGAATTGATGGATACAATTCAAATTCGAACCGTGTTCATACCTTGTATTGATGATAGAAGATCCTAAAAACATAAATTAATAACTTTTAGTTAACCTAATAAAATTTTTTGTATTCAAAAATTTGTTCCGGGATCTTGTCCATTTCTATCGTGGCCAACATGCTTTGACTATGTTTGATTACATCTGTAACCTCCCAAATTATGGGATGAAATTTTCGTTGGAATTAAAAAATTTACAAATTGAATTAAAATATTAAAATTTTAAAATAATAATAAGAATACCAAAAAATCAAAATGACCTTTAATAAAACATATTATAATTAATTAAGACTTTGGTGTGTTGCTAGAAATTACAAGGACTAAAAATTAATAAAATGAGGACTTAATTGCATTAATTGAAAACTAAGCAGGGGTCAAAGTGTAAGAAAAGAAACCTGGAGGGTTTAATTTGGAAAGCTAGGGGCAAATGTAAGGTATTCAAAAGTTGGTGAAAGAAATTGCAAGTAGTGGACCAGTTTTTGGACTAAATTGCAAGTAGTGGAAAAGTTTTGTAAACCAAATTGAAATTTTGAAAAGCCCAACACTATAAATCCCCTGTCCTCTTTCATTTTGTCTAATTCTCACCAACTGACCCAATCATCTCTTACCACTGTACTCTTGCACCGTACCCCAAAACTCAAAAATGATCCAACCTTCACATTCATCTGATCATTTGAACAATTATATACCAAGAACTTCTCAAAACAATAGGCAAAACAACCAAAATTAGTGGCTGAATGAAGCTAGCAGCGATGATGGCAGGAAGCTCGACTTCGATGGCTGAAGCTTGAGACTGAGTAATGGGTCTTAACGGGATCAACTAGAGGAACACGCCAGTATCTTTAATTTCAAGAGTGGACCATCGGAGGATGAGTAATTAGGGAAAAATAGCATTGTGACATTGGGTGGTGTTGTACTACTTTTCAATAAATTGGTCGGCTTAATGGCATCGTAATGAAAAATTGAGTTGGGCATTTTGCTCATCTCATCAATGTTCACCAAGTGGTGGTGGCTGCACACAATTTTGATAAACATGTGGTGGTTTTGATGGTCAAGAGGCATAATCTTTGAGACAACAATCTAGACACATGCAACAAGGTTTTGAACTATGAATTGATCTTAAAATCGGTCCAGTTGGGAAAAAATCTCATCTGAACAATTAAGTGCTTCCTAATTTGTTTCGATTAAATTGTTGAGTTGGTTTTCGATGTAAATTTAAGTTAATTAGACCAAATTATAATTAGACCAAATATCTTACCTTAGACCTCTTTGGGGAGATAGAAAGTGGAAGGACCGTATTTACATGGTACGTATAGAGCTATAATGGTTCTCCAAAAGCATTCATTTCAGCTAATTAGTTGGGCTACATGGGCTTGAGGTTGAACATCGACCATGAAAATTGGGTACTCTTCAATTAATAAGATTAATTGAATTGAGTCGATTAGTTTAAAAGTGTTTTAAACAAAAATAGATATAAGATATTCAAAAGTCACAAGGAATTGTAAGCCAATGTTCAATGAATGATAGAACTTATTGAGTCATATGCAAAATCTAATTAGCTTCATAATTAATGGAGGAATTTTCTAAGTGTCAGAATATTCTCTTCTGGTGGACCAATTTTAACATGATCAATTTAAAGGTCAATTTTGGATTGATTTATTTAAGTGTTAAATTAATTAATTAAGTTAAGGAGTTAACTTATATCAATAATTAAAAAATTAATTATTTGGTGCCATGTGATCTCTAATTGATCATAGTTAAGCTTGTAAAATTAAGAGTTAAGTCAAATGTTAATTAAGGAAATTAAAGTATTTAATTTAATTAATGAGAAGAATAGATTTTGGAGAGAAAATTCAAATGAAGAGTTAATTTCAGTTGGCATCTTAATTAATTTGAAATTAGATTTCAATTTAAATTGAAATATACATGAAATTCAAATATAATTTAAAATTCTAGATTGCCACCTTAGCAAGCAAGTGGCCGCTCCTTCCCTTGAGAAAGGTGTGATGCCAAGTTGGCATCACATTATCCTCTCTCTCTCTCTCTCTCTCTCTCTCTCTATATATATATATATATATATAGAGAGAGAGAGAGAGAGATATATAGATGTGAGGGAATTCAGCCAATTCACCCTATTTGTGAATATCAAAATCTTTCATAATTTCTCTCCAAAGACCTCTCTCCAAGGTAATCCATGAGTTGAAGCTTTGCTTTCTATTTTTCTCCCAACCTCAAAATCGGCCTCTACCATAGATTTTATCCTCTCTTTCTCTAGCTAAAAGTGAGGAGAAAATGGAAATTCAATTAGTCTGTGGATCATTACAATAGAGGCAAAACATATGGTTTGCACGCCTATGGAGATCCACTTTGGAGTGTAGCAATTTTGATGAATTTTTATGAGGAGATCCAGATCGAGTTTTGCTCTAAATTTTTCATAAAATCTTCATCATTTAGTGGAGAAGATCCATATTTAATTTTATAGATTTTGGAGATCTCGAACCAAGCAAAAGTTGTTGTATCTCCGCTGTGCTAGTTTCTACCAGATTCTGAATTGGTGAAGAGTTCACCAAATTCTCCTTGGAAATTTGCTCATCAAGGTAATCCACTTACCAAATCTAAATCCATGGCATGTTTAGATCTTTGTTAGCTTGAGTAGCTTAGTTAATTTTAGCTTTTGAAGTTTTATTATTGGATATTAGTGTTACGCTTGCCTTCACTTTCTACGCAACTAGCATGGTGTGCCATCTTCTATTTTTTATTGCATGCCAAAGATAGTCTGAACTTCGCTGTTACATGTTTGAAGGATTTTTGCTATTGTTTTTCCATATCATTTATGTGCCTAGGAAACAGTCACCTCATTCTTCTTTGCAATTGTTTCAATGTGTTTGCAATTTCTATGATTTCAGTGGGGTTTGGGAAGTTCTCATAAAGTGGCACCCACATGAACAAAAAATGCTCTTAATTCATTTAATATTAATATTTGTCCATTATCTTAAAATATTTTCATTATGTTACAAAAATTAAGTATAATCTCAATAAATCATGAAATAAAGTACTTCCATCTTCAATTATATAACTTAGATTTACTAATATTTTATATAATGTATTTAAAACATCAAAAAGAAAGCACTAACAAGTTGTTTGAGATCCGTATAAGCCGATAACATATTACATAAAAAGATCTTTCTATGTCCTCACTTGATTAACAAGTCACTTAGCATACATACTTTCAAGATAACCTATACATACTAATATTAGAGCACTAGTTTTCCTATCACCAAACCTATTAGTGGCCAACAAAATCAATAATGAAAACATACCTACATCCAACACAACCACCAAAGAGAACTGTAGATTTTATATTTGGAGGGCAAATTGAACAACCTAAGACGTACAACATGAGGAGTTTGCATTGAAGGACTTGTATTTGTACTATTACTATGCTTTACATGATCTAAGCATCCATTTTCAAGGGACTTGGTGCCCTTACAAGCTGACGAAGTTTGAACGTAATCACTAGAACATATAGGCCTAGAAGTTACTTTGTATGATCCATGCCCCCCATATGAATACTTTCAAACGACCCCTTGATATACATCCACCAAATGAAGCCGTCAACATCATTGATTTTCTTGGGACATTTGTAAAATCATCAGCCAAGATTTTGAGAAGTGTGAGATTGAAGTAATAGCATCAAACCTCCACCACATGGGCATTGAGCGATGACTTGAGTTCCAATGCACCCTACAAAGTGAATGTATACTTGTAAAAGAATAACTAACCATCCTTAATACCATAAAAGAATATACTTCACCAATATTTCAAATTGTGCTTAGATATTACCATTTAACATCTATCATAACAATAAGTACGTCACATCTCAATAAAAAGACAACTCTAAATCACATAACAAGTGTATACGGACTTTCCAAATTAAAAAATGAAGTACAATTCTGCTCCTATACAATATTATTTAGTTAAATAACTAGCTCATAATTTTATAAGATAGCTATCCCATATGGCATCATTTAGTTAACTAAGTAGCTTGTGATTAAAGATCAAATCTCTAGACCGAACCTTACTGTGCTATACAAAATCCTAATTTTAACAACCAAAATCACATTACACAAAGCTTCTCTTTGTTCTTGTTATAAATTCTGCATCTCATATAATGTCATAAGTATGATGAATTTATCATGCAAAATGTACCAGTGAGTAGCAATAACCAATTTCAACTAACAACAAAAATTAATAAATCACGCCTCAATGATCAAATCAAAAGAAGCAAAATTCATGGCATTCAAATGAACCACTCAACTATTGTTCATACTCAAAACTAATATATATTTCACAACCTATTATTTTCACAGTTAAAAGTATTAAAAAACCAGCAATATTAACTGCAGTAACTAATTATTAAATCAAAAAATTGCTTATAAACCTAAAACTCATTGTAACAATTACTACTACAATCTCAATGAAACCAGGAGACCTATAAAGCTATAAATTAGAAACCATGCCATGATCAACACAGCATCAATGCCTGTCAATCATCCAAGACTTAAGAGTTTAATTAGTGCTAAGAACTAAATTTAATTTCATATTCCAAAAAAAAGGTAAAGGAAAAGGAACACCTAAACATCAAGAATTACTCTCAAAACTACCAATGTGAAGAGGGGTTGTTGAATCGTGCCTCAAATTATGGTGGCACTTACAGCGATTGAGAGTTGAAATTTAACTACAACGTCCCCTTTGCCTACGACACTTGAAATGTGATCTAGGCTTGGGTTGCTCAAAATGTGATTTAGGGATTTTGTAAAGGGTTTTGAATTGGGAGGCTCTTTTATTTAGGCTGGGGAAATAATTATTTCACAAAGGGCAATATATTCATCCAAAAAATAGCAATGTGTATCAAACATCGTAAATGAGATTATGTGAGATTGGCATGATGCCTAATCTATATATGCAACCACAACAATCAAACAAAGTAATAACATTATAATCTCATTATTTCAATCACCATTACAATCTCCCCTATTAACCAAATACCATATCAATCATGGCCTTTGTGTTTATATTTAGAAAAAGCTATAAGCATAATTGTTTACTTATTATTACTATTGTTGTTGTTGTTGTTGTTGTTGTTGTTGTTGTTGTTGTTGTTGTTGTTAAAAACTATATCAAAAGGTTATGCAATAAAATTGGAAGGCCTCTATAACAAAAAATTTTCTTCTTTGCAAAAATTAAAATTATAGAACAAGAAAAATTACACATATAAAATTAAAATTAAAATCAATCAATCAACTGTGAATTCTATCTCTAATCTAATCCTTTGATTCTTTCCTCTTGAGTTTAATGATTTTCGTGAAAAATACCTTAAACGTTGTGGATCCCCTTTAAATTTGATTTGAATAAAAATAACGCTAATTAAGGGCTTCGCACCTTAATCTTGAATTAAACGCCAAAAATATATAAATTCCATGAAGAACGCCTTAAACTTTATGGATCTCCTTGAATAAAATAATACCAATTCAAGGGCTCTAACCTTAATCTTGAATCAAGCACCAGAAATATATGAATTTCACAAAGAATATCTTGAACATCGTGGATCTCTTTGAATAAAAATAACGCTAAATCGAGGGCTTCGTACTGTAAACTTGAATCAAATGCTAGAAATATAAGAGTAGCACAAGGAATGCCTTGAACATCATAGATCTCTTTGAATTTGTTTGGGAGAATTGTTGGGCTCTTTCAAAGTTTCTCTCATTTGTTGGAATTTTTTGTGTATTGTTTAATGAGTTGGGACCACCCTTTTATATAGGTATTTGATAGGAGACTTTCAGATTAACTTGAACTCTTTCGGTGTTATCTTTTTGATAAAATAATATCAAAAATCAAGAAATAATATGGGATATCCTTGATTTGATAATATCAAACCCCAAAAGATAATATTAATATCAAGAGATAATATCAAATATCTTTAATTTGATTGGTTCATAGATGTAGACATTTTATCTTTGACACATGTCAATGCTTGATTTGAATATAAAATAAATACTAAATTATTAATTAAAACTAATTATTTATCTTTTGGAATTAAATTTAATAAATTCTAAAATATAAATAGAAAAATTTTAAATTAATATATAGTATTTATTTTACATGTGTCATTTCTCAATTGGTCAAAAATTTTAATATGTTTACAAGTACCTTCACTTCAAGGCTTGACAAAGGGGTGCAAATCAATCCCCCAAAGAGATGAGACTTGAAGTATTTGAGAATATATATGTTCAATAATATGTGGGCCGAACAAAAGCCCATATTGACAATTAACATGAAAAGCCCAAAATCAGTTTTGTTTTCATAAAACTAAATCCGCTACAGGATTTGCTTCAATTTTTTTTTTTAAAAAAAATCAAATTCTCCATAAGTGACCCACATAAAATGCTTTTTCAATTAGAAATCAAGAGCACATTCAACCGCAAACAAAAATTTTCCCACCTTATTCGAATGGCCCTCATCAATTCTTTACAAAACCAAAGATATTACCATTCTTCAAATTCTCACTGCCCTACATGCTAATTGAATATAATTTCTTTTCAATCAAGATTAAGAACAAATTCAGCATGAATGGAATTTGAATCAAGACTCTATAAATCCAAGCCCAAGTCAACATTTTCAATTTCAAATCAAAGGAAATTTGGATTCCTAATCCAAGTCGACCTTTCAAGCCTAAATCAAGGTAGGACTCCGTAACTTTCGGCCACAAGTGATTTCATCTGCCAACAACTTTCGATAAAACTTGTACTCTTTTCATCAATTTCTTTTTTCTTCACATGATGAATCTAACAAAATTGAATCTACTTCTTGTAAAATTCAATTCTTAGTGGGATTGAGATATGAATAAATCAAGAGTGTGAGCCCCATTCAAACACCATATCTGCAATGAATGCCTATAAATTAGCTTGATCATGTGTTCATAAGCATACAACAAACATGTCGAGAATTCATTTTGTTAATTACTAGAATATACTCTGTTAAATTGCTGGGAATTTGCTCTTAATTGCTAGGTATTTGTTCTTGATTGTTGGGTATTTGCTCTATTGAATTATTAGGTTTGATCACTTCTTAGTTTTCCTTATTCTTTCTGCCTTAGCTTATGTGTCCTTCATGTTTGATAAAATTCATCAATGAATATTCACTATTATTTTAGCATTGTTATGAGTTCTCCATCAACTTAATTCTCCATTAATTCACATGAGCATTAAACATGACCATTCTTCATATCAATCTTCTTTGAATTACATCTTTTCTTCTTCTTTTTTTTTTCTCAACAACTTGATCAACTTTTCTCGTGTCCTTGTCGATTGTACCATATTTCACTTTAAAAATATTTCATCCACCGCTAAAGTGAAACACTTGATTATTCTTGATGAAGAGAATCAACCTATGAAGAAAGACATACTTTTTGCTACTTATTGGAAAACACGCAGCAAAGTGGCCATGGTTGACTAATTCACTTCATACCAAGAAGTGGTCCCGAGAGATCAAGACTTCCAAAGTGTGGGCTTTAAGGGCAACTTATCATTGTTCTCCAAATGAGCTAATTCATTATCAACAATCAAATAAATCAATTCTATTGCCAATATTAGGTTGCAACATTATTGAGGACAAAGCCAAGTGGGGAGAAACTCTTCAATTTGGTGGCAAATTCCACTACAACAAAGGATACTGGGAGTAAAGATGTCCTTAGCCGATGGAAGCACAAGCTGATTACCGTACAAGTATATGATCCAATGTATGCTTCATTGTTTATATATGATCAAAATTCTGAGATTATCAAAGCATTCTGCAAAACATGGTGTCCACTTACAACTACTCTTTTTGCTTTGGAGAATAGTTCATATCGCTATAGGATTTACACAACCTTGCAGGCCTCCCTATGATAGGAATTTTTTTATGATGAAATGATTTCTTGTGCCAAGGAGCTTACTGGCGTTGATGAGATATGAAGTAAATTTATCTCCAATTCTTACAAATACTTATTTCAGGCTTATCATTTACTTCAAAAGAATGCCTATGGAGGTCAACTTTCTCAAGTTACTATAGAAAAATGGGTGAAGTATTGATTATGGAAAGCTATAAAATACCATCAACCATTACCACGCAAGGTGAAAAAGATAGTCCGGCATAAATCAACTCATAATCCTTTTGGCAATTTTGGTGTTTATGGGGAATAGTTCTCTCTAAATGAGGCATTATTTTCAAAACTTAGGATTCTTGGGAACTTGAGAGAAGAAACTTATTTTGTGGTTTTTTTTGGCTCGTTGACTTTGCTCATTTGTTCTTCCCACCAATGATGTTAATTCAATACACCCTAATATTTTCAAGATAGCATGCATCATGGCCACTGGTAGGAAGGTTAGTCTTACCATTCTAGTTTTAGCCAACATCTACGATGGTTTAAATAAAATTTCAAGCTTCCCAAAGCTAAGTAGTGTACATTCTTCTTTTCCTATCCACTTTGTCTATGCTTGATCAGCGCATTACTTCAAGACACATTATCAAGTTTAGCAAAGAATATGCGGCCCAAAAATGATAATTTAATCTGGTAAAGAAAGAGCAAAATATTATGATCGAAAGGAGGCCCGTAGGAGAATTCACGAAGGGGATTTTGTTTTCTAGACTTTCACCATGATTACCAAAGACAAAAGACTTCCATATATTGATGATGGCAAGGCTAAAGAATTGGAGCAAAAATAAGTCATTTCTATTTGTTCAAATTATCTTCTTTCGCGGCAAGGCGACCACTTTAATATTGAATCTTATAGTCCTAATCGCTTCAACCGTCAATTTGGATATTATCAAGAATTTTAGAAAATTATTGCTCATGACATTCGCAAAACCCAATTGGATGAAAGACTTTGCTATTAGCGCTTATGCACTTTGCATAATTCTATGTCTATAGTGCGGTTTCCTTGTGTGCCCCCAAACACAATCTGTTTGGATGTTTACAAAAAGTGATGGACTAAAATTCAGGGAAATTACTTTGAGGAAAATATTGCACAATTGATCAACTTGAAGTCAATCAAAATTTTCTTTAAGGATTAGGATCATGATAAGAGGTTATAGACCACTTGTTGAAGATATTCAAAATCCTCCCAACTTAGAAGATATCAAGCCTCCAAAAGAAAAGAGAAGAAATCCTTATCCTTTAAAAATAAGCAGTAGTAGTAATGCAAATTGTCTTTGGAAAAAGCTTAAAAGGGGTTCCAAATCTCCAAAGTTAAATGATCCTTTGCCAACAGAGAACTTTGCTAAAGAGGTTATTTTCTTTTCTTCATCTTCTTTTTCTTCTTTAAATAAGCCCCATTTTGGTCATTTGTTAACTCAAATCATGTAATATTTCAATTGGAAAATGAAATTATTAATGTTGATGAAAATAAGACATCCTAAGGTAGTCAATGTTCAATCATGGGACCAACTTATTGGCCATGAACGCTTCAATTTACACAATAATGCAAAATGAGGCACTTCATGGTATGAAAGCTAAACAACCATCTCCTCATGCTCCAATCTCGGTATTTGAAGGCGAGAAATTGTACTTAATCATCAAAAAAATATCTTCAAATATTGTGGAATGGCCTTCAGAAGAGAATAGCAAATACTCCACTTGATTTCATCTCATCTATCAAAGATAGTGTTCAATTTGTACTTGAATCAATGAGGGGCTTCAACAAATTTGACATCTCCAATGTGTAAGAATTATTGCAAGTATTGTTTGACAAGGCCATCGCTTATGATGAAACAAAGTCAACATCTTTTGAGAAAGCATCTAGTAAAATTCTTGTACAACAACTAGATAAGGGCAAAAGTTGTCTTCATAATACTCAAATTAGAGAAAGTAAATAAATGAACCAAATTAGATTCACCCAAGAAGAACTAGAATGTGTTGTGAAGGAGCTTGATAATTTGAAGGAACGTAAGAAGAATTTGACTTTATCATTGAAATACCAACAACAGCTTATTCAAAGTGCTCAAGCTACAATTCATAAGATTAAAGAGGAAATTGCTGCTATCAAGTGTACTCTTCCATTGCATAATAAAGTGGTTGAGAATTGGAAACTTTAATGGAATATTTGGAGGCTGTCAAGGAAGAATTGAAGAATTTAAGCCCTTTTATTTGAAAATTGTTTAGAATTTTTTTTTTTTGCATTTTTTTTTATAAACTATGCTTCATTTTTTTTTGTTTTTTGAGATTACATAATAGAAGTTTTTCTTTTCTTTTCTATCTTGCAATCTTTTATTTTTATTAAACTCAAATTAATGAAAACAACTAAATAATTTTTTTTAACTCAACAAACTAATTAACTCAAACCACAAAAACTAACTTTTTTTAATTTAACAAACTAAAATTCAAACAAAAAAAAATTAGACTAGATTTTTTTTATTCAACAAACTAATTCACTCAAACAACAAAAACTACTTTTAAAAAAAACATTAACAAATTAAAAATTCAAACAAAAAAAAATTAAACTACTTGTTTTCTTTTTAACTCAACAAACTAATTAACTCAAACAACTAAAACTATATTTTTTTAACTTAATAAATTAAAAACTCAAACTTAATAAAAACAACTAAACTACACTTTTTTAAAAAAACTAAAAAAAATTCAAACTTAGTAAAAACAATTAAACTACTAAAAACTCAAACTTAATAAGAATAACTAAACTATTTTTTTTATTTTTTAATTAACAAACTAAAACTCAAACAATTAAACTACTTTTTTGTTTTTATTTTTTTTAAAGTAAAGAAAAAATATAATTTAAAATAAACTCATGACTAAATTTAGAGAATATTTAAGCTACCTATGTACCCAATACAAGGATCAAGTCATAATATAGTTCAAAGAAAGCATCATTTTAGTGGGGAGTGTCATTCACAATTTATAATCATGCGGGCTCGGAGTATCCATAACTTAACCACCTTGGACCATGTGGAATATTTGATATTTTAACCACATACAACACTTTTAGTGGGATAAATTAGCAGTTCAACCACACGCACTACCTTTGGTGGGTACTATTTATAGTTTATACTCAAGCGAGTCAAGAGAAACATGTAGTTTAGGCTCGGTCATCAAAGACCTATCTCTCTACTTTATGCATAATAGTTCTTCAAGAACTTCCCATTTATAGGGCCAACTCATAATCCATCTTCGACAATCAACTTATATGCACCATTTGTATAAACTTCTTTGACAACATAAGGACCATCCCACTTTAATGTGAACTTATTCCCAGTTTGATGAGTCATGATGATAGGCCTTCTCACAGCGAGCACCAAATCTCCAACTAGAAAAGATCGTGATCGTACATTCTTGTTAAATGCCCTGAAGAGCCTAGCTTGATAACACTCAAGTCTTTGTTATGCTTCTAACCTTTGCTTATCAAGGGCCTCCAATTCTTTAAGATGTAAATATGCATTTTCTTCCTCAGTCAATTCTTTTTTATGGCTATCCTTAATGATGGAATTTGCTGCCCAAGAGGTAAAACAGTTTCAACATCATAAATCAATGAATACTAAGTTGCGTGTATAGGTGTTCTATGAGTAGTTCGATATGTTCATAAAGCTTTTCTGATCTTTTCATGCCAATCCCTCTTTGACTTTGAGACTACTTTCTTCAACAAATTACACAAAGTTTAATTAAATGCCTCGGCAAGACCATTAGCTATGGCATAGTACATGGAAGATTTCCTCTACTTAAAATTGAACTTCTAATAAAGTTTTTCTATCAAACTATTACTAAAGAGCTTTCCATTTTCAATTATTATGTGTCAAGGAACCCCATAGCTATATATAATGTTGATGCAGATAAAGTTAGCAACATTTTCCTTCTTTACTTCTTTGAGGGGTATTACTTCAACTCACTTAGAGAAATAATCTGTTGCAACCAAAATATATAAATGTCCAACAAAAGACTTTGTCATAGGTCTAACCACATATAATCCCCAAGTATCAAATAGCCATGAAGCAATAGTTAGATGCAATGGCTCGAGTGGTTGGTGAATGAAATTTGCATAAAATTGGCAAGCTTGACACCTTTGAGCATAATCTATGCAATCTTTTGCCATTGTTCACCAGTAGTAAGTCATTCTCTTTATTCAAAAATGTAATTTTAGACCCAATTAATGAGCACTGCAAACTCCAAAATGAGCTTCTTTTATGGCTTGGATAGCTTCATCATCACTTAAATAATGCAAGAAAACTCCATCAAATGATCTTCTATAAAGTATACTGTTGTAATAGATGAAAGGAGCTGTACAACATAAGATATCAACTCTTTGATGTGGATCATCTGGTAACTTTTCATACTACAAATAATCCACGATCAGCTACCGTCGATCCTCCTCTATATCAAATACTTGAACAACATAGCTTTCATCTTCTTCACAATCCTTATCCTTAAAAATTGGCAGTATAATCCAACTTTTGCATATTAGAATTTGCACTTCATTTTTAGGTATGGCAAGTGAAGAGGCCAATTTAGATAATACATTAGCTTGCTTGTTTTCCTTCCTTAGAACATGTTCAATTTCTATATCCCTAAACCATCCAATGAGTCTTTTTTGCATAATTAAAGTATGGGAATAATTCAAGCTTCTTGACTTCATATGTTTAAAGCAACTGATTGACCACCAACTTAGAATCTCCATAGACTTTATGGCAAAATTATTTTATGTCAACCGCTATTTCCAACCCAAGAATAAGAGCATGACATTTAGTAACATTATTGGAATAATTTTCAGTTGAAGTAAAGGAATATGGTAACACTTCATCATTTGATGTTATGAATACTACTCCAGTACCAGTTTCTTCTCTATGGGATGCTACATCAAAGTATATTTTCCAAGGAAATATAATTTCAACTACTAAGATATCTTCATCGAGTAGATCATCAGATAATTCCTACTCAACAGGGATGGGATGATCAGCCAAAAAGTCAACCAAAACTTGTCCTTTTACTATCTTCTGTAGAACATAGATAATCTCAAATGTTGCAACTGAAGGTACCATCTCATGAGTTTATCAGATAAGACAGGTTTTGACATGACATATTTTATTAGATTTGCTTCTGGGATAAGACAGAGTGTGAGCCTAAAAGTAATACTTCAACTTTTGGATTGCAAAGATCAAAGCCAAACATATTTTCTCAATCAACGAGTATTTCAACTCATTTGAGGTCATCATCCTACCCAAGTAGTACAAGGCATTTTCTTTTTCTCCATTATTTTCTTATGCTAATAAAGCACCAACATAATGTTCTTGAGCAATAATATAATGGATTAGTGGACGTCTAGGTACTGGTGCGACCAACACAGGAGGCTTCATCAAATAAGCTATTATAGTTGTAAAAACATTACTCCAAACTTCATCCCACTCAAATAGAAAACCTTTCTTCATGAGACGACTGAATGGTTGACATCTACCTGCTAAATTTGATATGAATCTTCATAAATAAGCTAACTTCCCTTGCAAATTTATAAGTTCATAGATATCTCAAGGTTCTAGCATTTTCAAAATTACATCAATTTTTGCTTACTTGATTCTATTCCTCGATGATGAACAATGAATCCTAAAAACTTCCCCAATGTAACACCAAGTGCACACTTTAATAAGTTCATTTTGAATTGATATTTTCTTAGGTGCTCAAAAACTTTTCTTAAATTTTAGAGGTGATCTTCTTGTCTTTTGGAATTGATGACCGCATCATCAACATAACATTCAATATTCTTATGAAGTACATCATCAAAGATCTTCTGCATAACTCTTTGATACATGACACTAGCATTTTTTAGTCTAAACAACATCACTTTGTAGCAATATATTCCCTTGGGGGTACAAAATGCTATCAAATTCTTATCTTTTGGTGGCATGTGTATTTAATTATACTCAGATGATCCATCCATAAATGATAGTGCTTCATTCCCTGTGGTAGTATCAATCATGAGTTCTATAATGGGCAATGAAAAACTATACTTAAGACATGCACCATTCAAGTCCCTAAAGTCAGCATAAACTCAAATCTGGCTATTTTACTTTCTTACTGGGACAATACTGAAAATCCATATTGGGTACTTAACTTCTTAAATGAACCCAATCTTGATGAGTTTGTTCACTTTAGCTTCAATCAAAGGAACTAATTCGGGTGAAATTGCTATTGTACTTGTTTGACTGGACGAGTTCCTTTCTTCACTGATAGATGATGGTCTGCCACCTTTGGATTTAACCCAGGCATATCTTTGTATGACCATGTAAACATATCTTTGAATTCATGTAATAACTCAACATATATTTTTTCTTCTTCAGCAGTTAATAAAGCACTAATATAGATAGGCCGAGGGTCATAGGTATCACCTAAATTATTCTTTTTTAATTTATCCACAATAGCTTTAACACCTTTTTCAAACTCAGTAAGAGCAATTTCAGCATCTTCTTCTTCAATCAAAAATTCTTCACTCAAAGTAATATGGTATGCTGAGGTAATATCTTCTTCCATCAACTCAATCTTTTTGAATTTCATGCATACCCTTGTTTGTCTATTCCTTCTTCTTACATAGACCATCTATATGATGCCATCTTTCTCACTTATGTAACTACTATTGATAAGTTTAGATATTTGCTTGAAAAGATGATGTGTAGTACTTTGGCAAGTTAACTGACCATTACTAACAACAATATAATATGAAGAAGCCGCGCTTTTTCTATCTTCTTCATCTACTTGAGTTTATGTAAAGAAAATGGTTTGTCGTTTAACCTTCAAGGTTCTACCATATGATATATTCAAAATAGAGCACCGTTTCATATTTGAAGAAATTGAGCTCCTAAGCTTTTTTAACTCAGTAACCCACTTCAAGTACTTTGGCACTTTGGATGAATTCAATCTCCAATTATAGGTTCTTTTATGCCACCACTTTTCAAATCTATCGAAGACTAAGATTCGTGGGACTTTCTTCCCATTTTCATCAAAAATATCATTTGTTGACGAAAATTCCTCTCCAACTGTATGATTACTGCTAGCTATCTTAGGTGCAATGCAAATAGGATTCTGAGGAACAAATCCAAGTCTTGTTTAAGAGCTTTGAACACCATGACCTTTTTCTTTCAATATCTTTTAGGTAATGTTAAGTTTATACGTTTGCTTGCTAGAAGCCTAAGGAGGGAGTTTTCCTAAAATGAAACATTCTTGTGGATTATATCTAGCTTTAACAAGAAGTTTATAAGCTTTTGGATCAAAGAAATTCTTATTTTGAAGCTACAGAGATTCTCCATGTTTCTTTTCGACTTCTTGAGTTGCGTGAACAAACTTTTTTAGTGGCTGAGGAGATGGCTTCTTCACATCATGCTTGGTTAGAGAAAATGTCAATTCTTTTAATAATTTTGATCCTACCAGAGATGATTCTCTCTTTATGTGATCTTTACAACCGCACGCTGGAGTCAAGTCTTTAACCTTATTTCCTCTATCAAGATCATCTTGTTGCTTGGATTCCTCTTATTCTTTAACTTTGACAATTTTCATACTTTTTGTATAGTATTAGGCATTTGCTAAGTGTGATTCAACTTCAGTAAAAGGTTATCTATCTCCAAGCACTTTCTTTATCATCCCTTGTCGATAATACTTGAAATACTGGTGCTAAGTAGAGGGAACTACACCATTTTCATGTAGCCAAGGCCAACCTAGAAGCATATTGTATGATGTCTTGGCATTTATGACATGAAACAATGTCATTGATAACATAACATCCATCAACAGCTTTTTCCTTATTATTCCAAGAGCTCTTGCCCCCCTTAAATAAACCCTTAGATCATCAGGCGACTGCTTGTTAATTTATCTATGGATATTCCTAAATCCTTCACTAAACATAATGGCAAAATATTGACTGCGAAGCCTCCATTAATCAAAATTCTATTTACTTTTTTCTCACAAGCCTCCATCAATTTTCCCAACTTCTTCAGATCGCTTCATTTTAGGTAATTCAAAGAGATTTGCATTTAGCAAATCATTAAATATTCTAGAGACATCAGAATGTAGAATGGGTATATCTTAGCCTGCATCTCCTTTAATGTTAATTTTCTTTGTCCTCTTTCTTGGGAGACAACCTTATTTTCATCCTTTATGCTTTTTACTATTGTATGAAACTTGATGGCTATTGCATTCACCTCCATAGCTTCTTTCCTTTGTGTCTTAGGAAGAAGTTTGTCCCCTTTCTTGAATTATTGCTTTTCCTTATGCTTATGAGGCTCCTGAATAGGTAGCTCTTCTAATCCATTAGCAAATATGCTTAACTGTATATTATGGGCTCAAGCAGTCAACTCTTCAAATATTCTAGGCTAAATTCCTTGTAGAATATATCAGAGTCCCAAATGCATACCTTGAATGCACATCTCAATGGCTGAAGCCTCAAACAATCAGTCTTTGCAATTAAAGCTTAAGTTTCTCCAGTGATTGATATAGTCAATGGCTGATTCTTTTTTCCATTGGTGAGAATTTGTAAGTTCAATCATTTTAACTATCCTTCGAGTACTATAGAAGCAATTAAAAATTTCTTACTACAATTGCCCCCCTGACTATTAATTGAACCCACTTCTAAGTCAGTATACCAATCAAAAGCATTATCCTTCAAAGATCGAACAAACTGCTTTATTAGGTAATCTCTATAAGTCCCAACATTATAAAAAATTTCAATGAAATGAGCCACATGCTATTTTTGGATTGCCTTTGCCATCAAATTGTTGAAACTTTAGTGGCTGATAACTAGTTGGCATCTTTAAGCTATCAATCCTTTGAGTGTATGACTTGGAGTAAGTTATAAATAACTTAGAGCATCCTTCAAATTTATTTTTGATAGTTCCCATGATAAACTCTCTTAGCTAGTCAATAGGAATTAGTCTATCGATGGAAACTTGTAGTTTCTTTGCTACAGGCTTTTCATTTTCAACTGGTTATCTCTTTGTGGATGTTTTGCCTTCATCTTGAGCCTCTATTTATTTCTCCATCATGCGACTAGTCTCATCATTATTCACCTTGTTCATCAACTTGAAGATTTGAGAATCTTACTCTTGGACATGCTTTGCCAACCCTTTAATAATCTTTGCCAAATTAGTAATTTCTTTCTCTAAAGTTGTAGCACTCTTCACCATCACTGGTGCTATGCTTGAGGAACTTGAGGTTAATTGAGGAGTAGATGTAGCTGATTCTTCCTTTGAGTCTCCACCACATTCATTAGTATCAATAGCATGCAGGAATGCCTTTTCCACAACTTCATGTGAAGGATTTACTTCCAAAGATGATTGCAACTTTTTGGACATACTCCTTGTAGTGATGCCAACACTTCTTACTCTAGCATTTATGGAATTTTATGTCATCATTTTCAATGCAGTAGTCTTGTTGTTGGCCATGATACTGCAATCTTAATGAATGAAAAGGATGAGAGGTAGAGATAGTCCCACTAGGTATGCCAAAATTTGTAATAATAAATTTTCTTGTCTGCAAAAATTAAAATTATAGAACAAGAAAATCATACAAATAAAATTAAAATTAAAATCAATCAATCAACTGTGGATTCTATCTCTAATATAATCCTCTGATTCTTCTCTTCCAAATATAATCTTGAGTTTAATGATCGCTATGAAAAATACCTTAAACGTCGTGGATCTCCTTTAAATTTGATTTGAATAAAAATAACGCCAATTCGAGGGTTTCGTACCTTAATCTCAAATCAAATACCAGAAATATATGAGTTCTGTGAAAAATGCCTTGAACATCATGGATCTCCTTGAATAAAAATAATGCTAATTTGAGAGCTTCACATCTTAATCTCAAATCAAATGCCAAAAATATATGAGTTCCATAAAGAATATCTTGAATGTCGTGGATCTCCTTGAATAAAAATAACGCCAAATTGAGGGCTCCGCACTTTAAACTCTAATCAAATGTCAAAAACATATGAGTTCCATGAAAAACGCCTTAAATGTCATGGATCTCCTTGAATTTGCTTGAGAGAATTGCTAGACTCCTTCAAAATTTCTCTCGTTTGTTGGAGTTTTTGTTTGTTTAGTGAGCTGGGATCACCCCTTTGTATAGGTGTTTGATGGAAGACTTTTAGATTGTCTCGAACTCCTTCGATGTTATCTCTTTTGTAAGATAATATTAAATAGTAAGAAATAATATGGGATATCTTTGATTTGATAATATTAAACACTAAAAGAAAATATCAATATTAAGAGATGATATTAAATATCTTTAATTTGATTGGTTCATAGATGCAAACACTCCATTTTTAACACATGTCAATGCTTGATTTGAATATAAAATAAATACTAAATTACTAATTAAAATTAACTATTTATCTTTTAGAATTAAATTTAATAAATACCAAAATATAAATAGAAAAATTTTAAATTAATATCTAGCATTTATTTTATATGTGTCACTTCTCAATTGATCAAAAATTTAAATGTGTTTATAGCCTCATTGCATGTTTTTGTTGTTTCAAAATAATATGTTTACTAGCTTGTGCCATGTATGATACACAAAAAGTAATTTTAATATTAAAATATTTTATTTTATAATAATATCTATTTTATACTATGTAATTAAAAAATATATCTTTTCAACGTTTTAAGAAAAATTATTTATTAAATAACATAAAATGAATATTTGATTTAAGAATGTTAAATTTCAAATTAATTTTTATTCAAATAAATTAATTTAGAATGTCAAGAATTAGTAATTCTAAAGTTATATATTATAATAGATTTTTAAAATGGAAAGTTTTAAAAATTAAATGAGAAGAATAAGAAAAAAAATGCAATAGAACATTTTAATTAATATACTATATATATACATATAGATACACACATTGATGTGATAAATCAACAAACCAATTCTTTAAATTATAAAGTCTTTTGTATGATCTCTTAATAACATAGAAGTCAAAGTTATAATTTTTGTCACTTAAATTTTTATTCAAGTTGATAAGCCAAATAGGTTAGCAAAAAGTTTTGATATTCTCAAGCAACTAATCATACCTTATCTATGACTAAATATTCCATACAAAAACCAAATTGTTCATAGAAAAACAACTACAAATACCATCAACAAAAATTCTAGAACTGACCAATATTCGCAACCAACTACGAAAACTATCCAATGAAAAATCTAGAAAAAACTAATTGTCCACATCCAATTATCTATTCAAATTCAATACAACCTAAAAGCAACTCACTACAACCAACTGTGCATAACACTCCTCAAGTAGCAAACTGTCGTGTGGGATCTCCTAAGAAGCCTTCATAATTCCTCTTCCTTGGGTGTCTTGACATTGATGTAGGTTGTAATGAGCTCAAAGTGACACATTGTTGAAGTCTGCCTTCATAGAGATACCACCAATGATTACCGAACTCCCTTCCACATTTGTATAAATAGAACTTAACTCTCTTGTAAGTTGTTTGTTGTGAATGTTGAAATGTCATATGGCCCTGAACTCTTTTCTAAATTCTATACAAGAATGTATGTAAAAATTAAAAAATATCTTTATACAAATAAAAATGCCGTTATATTTTACACTTACAACTCTATGTCTTCATGCATTCATTAAATGACTATGTTGCTAGGTAGTAAGGTTTCTCAAAACCTACAAGCATAAGTCAAAAATAAGTTTCATGGTGAATAGGCATGTCGCCATTTTAGGGTACCTACGGTTCATGGAGAATTTTTGGAGAAAGCATGGTGCCAATTATTTCTAACATATGATGGATCCAATTGGCATTTGGTTGAACTAAGTCAAAGTACATTTGGTAAGCATGGTGTAGAATACCTTACAATATGTGGCTTCACTTAGATCGTAAAGTTCAATCCTCATTGGGAAATTGTCCAAGTGTTCCTATGTGGTCATCATGCCATCAAACTCTGGCATGTTGGTTGTCTTCATTCTAGTATAAAGTGCCTCTACCAAGACAGTTGAGCAAAAAAGGCTACGTCTTGGGAAAGTGGTGGCTAAGAGAAGCAACTCTTCCTCCAAATAGACTCCTGATGCTTAATAGCTAAGGCACCAACAAATGGGATTAAACTCCAGTAATAATAGTCAATAATCAAGAAGAGTTTGTTTGAAGGTACGATTGTCTACCTATTGAGGCAAAGGGAGATGAGAAGTGTTTTGTTCTAAATTAGTCCTACATTTTTCCCTTTGGGGGGGTGAAGAAGTCCTTGGCTCCAACGAGAGGATCGCAACTACTCCTATATGCAATATTCTTTAGCATATTAGGCAACCGCTCTGGCCTTAGCTTGAGCAAAAGTATTCTCCAACAATATCTTTAGCACCTTTTGAGTTATTTGTAGGATTGATTCTCCAAGAGATAATGTTTGCTATGTGAGCAACTCCTTTGGTGTCAGATGTATTTCTAGGCCATACTATAGGGTGGGATGTGATTATGTGTTAAATTGGTGGGGTTCCATGTTCTCAACCCCTTGGGACCATCTAGTTGTTGCAATTTTGAGCTTTAGATCTCATCAACATTCTTAGTGCTCCTTCTTCTTCGATCAAAATTCTCACAAATTGTGCCAAAATGATGCTGCTCAGAAATAGAACTAGGGTCCTTTATAGGAGTCGATGATTTTTAGAGTTTTTTCTTTAGAATGCAGTCTAAAGAGTTCTCAATTTTTGATTTTTTTGTTTTTGTTTTTTGCAAATGATTTTCTATGCCCAATTCGACCTTGAGGCTTAGTATTTATAACTTATTTTTCTTTGTGAACTTTAGCCCACTAGGGTTTGGATGTCCTTTTTGGTGGACTCAATCACTCTCCAACCACTGTATTTTTTTACTATCTAATTTATTGCACCTTTTAGTTTTTTTTTTTTTTTTACCCTTGAGAACTTAATTTTTCATACCAACGTTTTAATGGATCGTTTGCTTTAAATATTTTGGCCTTTGATCTTGGTATACTAAATTATGAGAAAAAATGGTAAATAAAGAATTAATGCAGTAATTTAACATAAATACTTTTACTATCTAAAATGCAAAAACACCCCTGTTTTTCAAGAATATGGATATTTTAGTTAAAATTTTCAAATTAAACTTTCATTCTTTGTTATATATATGTGAAAGAAGTAAATATAAAAAGTAATTTGATTGATTTTCTTAGCGAATTTCCTAGTCATAACCTAATACATAATCTAATTACAAGGAATATCTTAGCTCACCTATAGTTTATATGTCATTTCCTAGAAAACAAATAAGGCCTTCCCAAGGGGACTTCAACGAAAAAAAGTTGAGGCCTTCCTTGGTGGACCTGAATGGGGAAAGGTTGAAAAAATTCCTCACTTTCTAAAGTCGGTAGGTTAAATGGTATTATCATTAAGTGAAAATTTATAAGTGCACTACTTTGGATAAATAATAAAGAGAAGAGCATATATATAATATTCCATTAAAATTGACTCAGTAAGGAAAAAAAAAATCATATTTGATTCTAGGCTATCAGTGATTAATTGACCTAATAATATCATCTAAACACATATAAATATAAATTTTAAGATTCTAACCTTAATGAATTCTTGATGTGTATGCTTAAAATAAAAAATAAAAGAAAAAGAAAAACAAACATTTGGATAGTGGAAGGTCTAGACTTGTGAGGCACCTCAGCTTATCATGGCTCTCAAACTATACCGTTTCTTATCATTATTCACCCAACTTACATGTGAAAAAGCAAAATAAATAAATCTATATATGTTAATTAGGTATGTTGAGATCAAATCTCATGAGGGGGAACTTTTATACCCTTCCAAGATGAATATAAATTCTATAATTTGAAAGCTCAATCTTATTATATGAATAAATAAGTTAGTACAAGACAACCGACTTTGTGAAAATTACAATTTCAATAGAGTAAAATTGGTCGAATACAATTTCTACTCTTTAATAAAATATTAGCTTTATATATAAATATATATACTAAAAAAAGGTGCACCATGCATGAAGCACAGTGCTATGCCCATGGAATTATATGCTTTTTATATCATCTTCATGTTATTTCTTTTAATATAACATATTGATAAATCAAATTATAGTTTTATACTTATTCAATAATTAAATTTGCCATACATTTCTATATAAGAAATTTGCAAACATGAGTTAAATTAATATACAAGAAACAATAACACATTCATAATATGAAAGACCTAAGTATGAAAAATATCTCAAACAAAGTTGTAAATAATAAAAAGCTTCTTACATTTATTTGTCAATACTAATTAATAAAATAAAACAATTGAGCATGATCAAACAACACTTACATATTCAACTAATTAGATTCTACAAGCAATTTGCCAAATATAATTGAGATTGACCACATTTCCCACAACAGCAAAGAAAAGTAATTTTTAGCAATAAAATCCCACTATTAATAGCCTCCATGTACAACTAAAATAAAAAATGTTTGAGTTAATAGCCCCATAGTTGCTGCAAAAGAGTGATTGCACCAGATTAAGTCCAAAGGCAATTTAGTTTCCGTCAAGCAAAAACCAATCAAATATGAAATTGTGGGCACCAACAAATTGTGATACATACTTATAAAAAATATATAAAAGAAAAAAACACAAAAAGGAACTTGTATATGAATAATTCAAAAGAGATTATTACATCAATGCGAGCGATTTGCAAGGAGTAGAAATTCCTCTACAAGATACATCAATTGCATATCCTATAGAAAGGAAAAAGAAAATATATTAAGGTAAATTAACATCAAGTTGATCTCCCCTATTATAGAGAGCAAAAAATTTAGGTTTAGTTCTGCATTCCGGCAACAATTTTTAGTAGTAAAAGAAAAGAAAGAAAAAGCTGAATTGCCTAAGTTCAATTCCTCCTTTCAGCAACAATTTTCATCAATAAAGGATATTACCTAGGTTGGATTCTCCATTCCAACAATAATTTCCAGTAGCAAAGGAATCATAAAATGGCTAGGTTTCAAATTCCTATTTAGACAATTCCAATAAAGAAATTCTTACCCTCGAACATAGAGCAAGCATCAAATCCTCAATTGAACAATTTTCCACCTTAGAAAATTTGAACTCCATACTCCACATATTTCAGCAAAATTCTAAGACATGAGAGGAAAATACTAGCAAAACAAAAACCTTGGGTTGTCTTTAAGCCCCCTCCCCCCCTCAACTCCCCAAAAAATAGCAACTCAATACTTGTATGATAAGAAATTGAACTCCAGTCAATGCAAAATAGAATAGCATTATAATGCAACTACAAAACCATTCAAATTCCAGTCAATTCATTCATCATAGTACAAAATGCCAAAGTTAAAAATAAAGAGGTGATTCGATCTTCGTGAAAACAGCCCAAACACTACCCTAGGCATCAACATGCCCAACAACCCAAAGACTTGACAACAAAAAGAATTTTTCCATGGAGACTAAAACAAATTACATGCACCATCTAATCACAAATGCATGAAGCAACTACAATGTAAAATGTTGAGTAGCAACATGTAAAACTACAATATGGAATCCAAATTCTATATCAGCAATTTAAGCACATTCCATCAAAAAATGATGAATGACAGCAACCCAAAGTTTAGTAGGATCCAGCTTTCAAATTTTGTCCAAAATTTAGTATCCTATACAGCAACAAAACTCAACCACACTTTTAACAAGCATTTTAGCTTATTTTGTTCCAACAAGCATGTGTTTCGGCAACAGAATAGCAAAACAGATACTCATGTTTCCTCCAGTTGGAGTAATGATGAAAAATACAAATAGAAATTGGATTATGGAATTTTAGTGGGAAAGATCAAATTTTGAATTTTGTTGTCAATCTACTTAAAGGAAAAAAATTCCCAGTCTTGAAGCAACCCTTTGACAAATAATTAAAAATATCAAACTAATCAAATTTACTTAAAGGAATTAAAAGCATAATATATTCTCATAAACTTCAAACATAGGTAGAAATTTCAGTAAGCAAAAATGAACTCACAGCAATCAAGATGAAAATATATTTCCCATAACCATAATCTAACAAAGCATGAACAAAATCTAGAAATCTAATGAACTTGTAAAGCTCAAAACTCAGGAATTCAAGAAGGAAACATAAAGAGATCAATATCAAGACATCAAGCACACCATCATCTTAAATTTGTTAATAGTGTAACTTGAATGGATTTGGTGAAATAGATATGAATCAAACATATGGAGCATATAAGGTAGTTTGCACATAGAAGCCAAAAAGAAAAAGAGAAAGAGGAAGTAAAAGGAGGGATAAGTTGTACAATTCATGATGAGTACAATGAAAGTTGAAAAGCAATGTGTGGAGCAAAATCCATGTGAAAGGAAAAGGCCAAAAATAGGTGAACAAATAGTAGGAATTTTAGTAATAATAAAAAAAAAATAAACTCATACGATGCTTATATGATTTACTGGCACTATTTTTCCCATTTTCTTTTTTGGATAAATTACTTAACTTAAAACTTTGTGGTTAGGTACTAATTAACATGTTATGCTCCACTTGAAATCAAATTGTACTAAAACAAGTTTCCAATCCCAAATGAAAAATACAAAACCAAACATTTCACCCACATCCAACTTATTGTACCAAGATATTATTAAAAGTTCTAATCCTTTCAAATCTTTATTCAACCAAAATTGTATGTATATATATGTATCTCTTTCTCATTCATTATTATAGATATTATATGTTTGTAATTATTGTATTAATATCAAAATAAACATATGGAATATTTATGTATCATTACTAATCAAACAAAAATTCACATGAAAAAATATGTAAATTAGAATTCATCTTTCTTCTAAAATAAGATCAATATAAATTATTTTCATTACAATCTCTATTCCCACTATCTAATTCTTCCAAAATACAATTCTCAACATTGTCAAATCTCCCAATAATGAGTAGCTATGTTGTAGAAATAGAATAAACTCAATTACCTGAAAATTGATACCTTAAAATTCAACCAAAACACAAAATAGATGTAGGGAAAAAGCGATAAATTAGGCTATCCATGTTGATAGAATCATAGCTGGCCAGAATTCATATAGTTCCTCTTCATAATATTAGGAATTTTCTTTAAATATTGATGTGAATTAAAGCACAACCTATCTTGTTTAGCAAAAGTACAACAAATGGTCACTTAGAGCAGACAACGTAAGTGACAAGCTAATTAGCTACTAGGAAAGACTGTTTGGCTTGGCATAAGTTCATTTATGCTTTGAACTATGTTAGTCATGTTTCTTAACAGTTGTTTAGATGTTCCTCCATGTCTTTCAAAATATTATTGAGCTGTTTTTGGAGAGTTGCACATCTTTGTCGCTCATTTTGTAACTAAATTGTCAATTATTGAATCTTCATATCTATCTTATCCTAAACTTTCACCAATCAAATCAAGTAATTCAGAAATGAAGCACCTTTTAAGCAAAATAGAACTCAGCAATCCTATTTAGTGCTTAAAAAGGTTTTGTATAGAATAGAAAGCTAAGAAGTAATGTCATGGTATAGGTTTTAATAGCAAGCAATAAAGCAAGTTGTTGCAACAAAGTTACAGTATGAGATTTTCATATGATGCAAGTGGTAATGTTTTGCTTATAAGTAGAAATTTCCAAGTGAAATCAAACATATTTCTTTATGTACAAATGTAAAAGTATTCATATCTAAAATACTTAATAAGCATATGTAATGCACCAATGATAAAAAATGCGATTATCATTTTTATAAGATTGTGTATTCACATACATATCTTACAATATGTGTTCCCATTATAAGATTATTTCATGTTATAAGAGACTCTGCATGGATAGATGGTAATCAGAGTGCTAAAACTTTAAGTCTAATGGAAAGGTAACAATTACGGAACAAAAATATGAATCATCGAGACATATGAGCAATGTAAATGAAATGAAACATCTCACTTGCAACTACATCAACACTAAAATCAGTATCATTCTTCGAGTATATGCAATTTTCACATTACTCAATCTACAATATCTATCCTTTAAGTTTCTCCCTCCATTTTAACTATCGTTTATTCACTTAGACTCAGGAGATTTTTTGC
Organism: Jacaranda copaia; assembly: GCA_014898725.1. NCBI lineage: Eukaryota > Viridiplantae > Streptophyta > Magnoliopsida > Lamiales > Bignoniaceae > Jacaranda > Jacaranda copaia. The sequence goes on along the minus strand of JACGDI010005286.1, from coordinate 1,952,558 downwards.
TAGCAATGCCAACAACTCTAACATGTTTGTGCTTTCAATCCCCAATAGATTTTAACCAAGGGGAAAAAATCACAACTCCACAAATCAGTATTGTACAATTATTAGAGCCCACTTTTCCAAGTCAAAAAAGGGTAGCTAAAGTTGCTACTGAATACGAATAGCAAAGTAACATGCTATACGGACACATCTGCTAAATAATTCTTTAAACTTAGTTATGATATGGTGGATCTTGAGAACAAGAATCTATGACTTCTTAACAAGAATTTGAAATTGAGGAAGCTAATAGAAGAAAAAGATATAGAAATTGAAACTTAGATTAATCTTTACTATCAAAAATTAAAACATGTGACAGAGTTCTAAAACAAAGAATTCGACATTGAATGGCAGATGCTCTAAAAAAATATGATATTTTTTCATGTTTAAAAGTTGAAATGAATATCTAATGAGAAATCTGAATGCTTGAGAAAGTAGAGAGGCTAAAGAGTTACTGGAATGATGAGCCCATTGTAGCTCAATTATATGTTGAGGCCTTCTGTCCCCTTCAATTTTAAAAGGTTTTCATTTACTTTGTCATGATCCATCAAATGCATCATATCTTGAAAAAATAATGAAAAATATTATTGTAAAAAACACGGCGAAACTTGCAAATTACATGATAAAGAGTCGCATAAAGTCATATGATCATAAAAGATCTATAATCAAAGAACAAGCATTATAAACATATTGGTGAATAGTGATCTTTTTGGTAGGACTTTTCTAACTTCATCTAAAGCCTAAAAAATTTCAAACATATTTATCAGCTGAAACATAGGATATGATATCCTTTAACATGTTTGTATTAATCAAAGTTAGAGGTCACAAGTCCAAAATGAGTTGAAAAAGATCAATCTGGTCTCAAGGCATTCTGATTAGGAAAATACGAGCATATTAATGATAGTGACAACCAATACAACAAAAAAAAGACGAAGCCATAAATATATATATATATATATAGAGAGAGAGAGAGAGAGAGACCAAAATAAGGATTTCATAGTTTTGGAGAAGAGGATAAGTAACTTTAGGTATTTCACTAACATCACTACAAGCATAAAGGAAAATGATTAAACTCCTAATGGCACAATCAAATGAATGAAGTGCCAACTAATTAAAATCATTTCCTAATGTAACAAACATTGCCAAAACGAAAATCTAAAGAATGACAACCACAGCCATGCCACACTAGTAAAGGAGTAAACTGCAAGAAAACAAGTTTACAAAAGAGTAAAATAATGGAATAGGCATAACCTGTGCTAGTCCATTCAGAAGTACCCGATTCATAATGAATTACTCAAGCAAAAAATGCTTGAACTCATCTGTATAATAAATGAAAATACTTAACCACAAGCACTCTCTATTAGTGCAGCTAGTAATATTCAGAGCATACACAATAGAATGGTTTAATGTCACCAATGGAAGAAACATATCATAAATTCTCACATGAAGATTGTGTACTATGAATGGTTCTTCTTCTATTATGTTAAATTGGCAACTATGAAATTACAGCACCAAATATAATGATGCTATGCACTAAAACTCACACATAGCTAAAAAATTAAAACTTAATAAAAAATTTGACGCAAAAATCCACAAAAAGAGAAAGAGAAGTACAATGGCAACAACAGATACCATAGGCTAGACTTGAAGAAAACACAAAAAAACCACAAAGAACACCCACCCAAAAGAAATATTGTATGGGCACGGAAACAAAATGTCTTCTATGAATGTACAAACAGTTCCATAAATCCCATAATCTAAACACTACAAGCATCGCGTAGACTGAAACTATTTTTCTAAAAAAAAAAA
>JACGDI010005286.1:1939719-1950351 GCA_014898725.1 Jacaranda copaia | reverse complement strand
AGTTAAGGGCAAGAATACTATAGCAACCAACCTCAAATGAAAATCAAAGCAAATTAATCAAACCAGAGTCCAAATTAGTCACAAACATTGTACCGAAAAGTGAAGATAAGGCCACCCATTCCTCTATAGCGTACAAGTTGCAGAACCTAAAATCTGTACAAAATAACACAACTAAAGAAACATGTGGACGCCTTTTTTTTTTATTTTTTGTTTCAAAAATAAATTTGACAGAAAATCAAATGAAATGGCCAAAATCTTCCAAATTCCTACGTTTGAAACCTTAGTTCCAGTACTATTGGAATATATCTACACTACCGCTATCAGAAAGAAAAACAGTGAGTAATAGTGCAAAAAGCTACCAAAGAAACCCAACCAAAACCCTTATTTGAGCAATCCCTACGTCCTTTCTCCCTAAATGCGTGAATTCTGCTTACCCTATCCATCTCTATTTGTATCTCTCCACCATTTGAATGAAACAAAGATCTAAACCCACCAAACACCAGCCTTTATCCCAACAAAACATGCTTCTTCCATTCCTTCCAAAAACAAAGAACGTTTCTTCTAACTTGCATTACCAACAAAGCAAAAAGTACAAACACACAAAGCATACTCAACTTGGAATGACGTTGTTTACTACAGAGCATGAGCAAAAAAAAAAAAAAGGCAAAAATGTTGGGCACGCACAGTGGCACTGTTGCCACGCGCATCCCAACATATATTAGTCTAATAATAAAGATTTTTTCTTCATATACCTCTAGTATTGTCTTCTAATCTCCTAACTACTTGTGCACAAAAAAAATTTTATTTGCATTTCACTATTGTCACTCAATAATCCAGTTGCTTCAACTTTATCATTAATTTTTATATAATTTATTTATCTAACATTTTGAACTATTAAAATTATTAAAAAAATTACAATATTACATTAAAATAAATAAATATTTTTCTTTATCTTATATTATAAAAATTTTATCACACAAATAAAATATGTTAAAATCTCTTATAATTGGAAAAGGAAACGTTTTATATTTAAATAGTGTATCGAATGGAAGATCCCAAACTGGAGTTTCTTACCTCTTGTAGTATTAATACCCTTTACAATTTTTGATAATTACTTGCGATTTTTCTTTTAGATTTTCTTTCTTTGTGTGTTTTAACTAATCAAATGGATGAATTAGGTAAAATTTCATACATATTTGACTCATTTTCGCTCCATCCATAATGATTAATAGCTTGAAAAGTAAAATAATTATCTTGATCCATTTCTCATTCCATTAGTAATTATTCAGATTTATAAAAAAAATATTCAAAATTCTTATATGTACATTAACTATCAATTAACTCACAGTAACTACGAAGATATAGATAAACAAAATTAATAATAATTTTAAAGTGAAACAATTAATTAACATGATACATAAAAACAATAATGACTATTGTGAGACAATCTTGTCATGCACATATACATGTATTCTATTATGTATATAATAAATAAGGTTTCTTAACTTTTGGGGAAGGAATGAGATTTAGTATTTCTTTTTGCTTGCTAAATGAAAAAAGAGGAGAGAGCATTCTTGTGAAAACTACCGAGTACAGTAAAATTTTCACGCACAACAAGTTTTCTCTTTTCGTGTTTTACTTTCCTCTCGGACAACCCTTCTCAGTCTGTACGCGAAGAGCCCTGAAATCTCGATCTCAACAATCCTTGGCTGTGAACTTAGAATCTTTCTTCAATCATCTACCTACGGGACGAGCATAATTTTCAGAGGTAGAGAAACTTGGTTTTATTGCAGTTTCTGGCGTTTATCGTAATCTGCTTGAAATCATTGATGATGGCTTTCCCTGAAAACTGATTTACGTTGCTAGAGTTAGCTTGTGCTTTGATTGGAGTTGATGAGGGGGAAGTAATCTATGAATTTTGAGGAATTGGGTTTTTCTGGATGCTATTTGATTCACTGCTATTACTGGATAAATGCTTTTGGGAGGATATCTGGGATTGTTGTGCAGTGTGGTGGTGGTGGTGGTGGGGTGGTTCGTGGCCCGCCGGAAATGGCGGCACAAGGTTGCCCGGAGGGAGGAGATCAGAAGGCTCATGGCCTTGGCATCGCAGGAGGCATTTAGGGCTGAGCTTGAGGCGGCCGCTATCTACAGTAGCTATGACTCTGCTCTGGCCCCTGACCCGGTGGCGGAGGAAAGCGTCGTACAGTCGGGATTGTCTTCCGGACGGCAATTTCAGTATGACTGTGAGGTGTGTTTTTGTCCGACCACAACACGTTGCAAGCAGTGTAAAGCTGTTCATTACTGGTATGCTGATTGATCACTCCTATCTTTCGAATTTATTGGTGAACTTTAGATTTAGCTTTGCTTACATTTTTCCTTAATTACCATGTTCGATTAGGTATTCGTTAATTTTTTCCTTTAAAGTTTAACAATCATTAAAAGTTAGTACCTAAGGTTAAGGGGGCTTCTGTCTTGCAGCATGACTGCAATGGGGATCTATCTTAAAATTATGACTATATATAAAAGAGCTAAGGAAAGAGATAGATGTTAAAACGGTTAAAAGAATTTCTTAAAATGGGATGTTGGCTAACTTATGATTGTTCAATTGTTATTAACCCATGAGGTTAAAAACCACAAAGTTGCAAGTAAAAAGTGTGAACTCGTGCATGCTTCGTTTGGAAAGCCTTTTAATATGTATAAATTGATTGTGGAATAACTCTGCAAATGCAGACTGGCAGCAGTTTGTATTATAGTTCAGTTAATATAATGTAATTTTAATTGCTGTGTTTTTGGCATATGTGAGATCAGGCACTTATGAGAACTATATCTAGAAAATTTTCTGTGTCTTTCTAATGATTTTGGTACTTTAGTGGAACCTTTTTCATAACTCTCTAGTAAAGGAAATCGTGGAGTGGAATTCATCTGAAAATGAAAAATCAGGACCGTTAAATAAACAACCATAGTAACCAAGGGCCATTACTCTATGGTATTTGAGCTATTACATATTCATATGCTGGGTTACCACGTGTCTTCATGTCTTGGTGTCTTGACGCGTTCTCATGCTGGTCCATTCAACACTTCCCAAATGCACTAGCATACTAATCTGAAGTTTCACTTCCATGGTTGATGGTAGATCATCTAAATAGTGCTATATAATGTTGCAAATAAAATAGTAAACTTTATTACAAAAATCTCTAGCTCAAGATATTCTTGTTATCCTTTCTAGTTGTTCTTCAAGAATTTTGTTTTACAATTGGATAATAATCCTTTGTCACAGATTTATTGCTCCTATTTTCTTGTTGGGATGTTTGAAGTAAGGCTTCACCATTTCTTAAAATGATATTTTTCCCCAAAACTATCCCCTAGCTAAAAGTTGCTATAAGGGAAATGATGTAAAGATACACAATGCTTTCACCTTTTCAACTTTAAACTAAATCTTTTGAGTGAGTCAAATGGGATCCATTTTTAGGATGGAGGGTATTGAGTTTCATATTAAATAGAGAATCACTCACACGAATATATATTCTTAATGAGATGGTGGAATATCGTGCTTTTCTGTATATATATTTAAAGCAATTGATACATTATGCCACATGTTTCAGTAAGCAATTAGTTTGGCATCACATACTGACAAATTAAAATCATATGCCTATTGGGCTAATATACACAAATTAATAGAACTAGATTTTCATTGACATACTTTCAGTAGAGGATTTTTTAGATGAACTATATTGGATCATATTAGTGTTTTATCACATCCATTTGTCAGGTTGAGTTATCATAATGATGGTGCAGTTACTCATTCTATCTTATAAGTGACAATTGAGAAAACTATAATGGCATGAACCCCAATCACATTGATTTGTGTTCTGGCATACTACTTTGTTGGTCTGCAAGGAACTGAAACATCACCACTTAGCCTTTTGATTAATTACTAGTAGGAGTTTTTGTACAAATGTTACCTAGGGAATTTACGAAGCACATAAAATTTTGTTCATAAATTACCTGAAATGGTCAACTTAAAACATGTGAAATTAAATCATAAACTATAAAATCTCAATATAGAGTTTTACATTAGCGTTGCAAATACAAATTTAATGTATCTATATACTTTTTCCGTTCAAAGTAGTAGTTGTGAGCTAGTGGTGTCACACCATAAATTTAATGAGGGTTGTTTCAGGAAAAAAGAAAAATCCATTTTAGAGATTGGAGGCTTTCATTGAGATGTCCAATAAAGAAAATATGATCGGTAGATTTGGGAGAGTTGGAATATTTATATGGTGAAATGATTTTAAGGTCTGAATTCTAACAGACTTTGAGTACTTTATACTCATAATCACAAGTAGCATTGCTACTGGAGTGCAGGTCTACTTATAACAATGCCATTGCCTTTGTCACTGCTAGGTCCAAGTTTCTTTGTAGACCCATTTGCAACAAATAGGTTTAGTACCTTCAGATTGATCCAATAAGGTCCCCATGTCACAGAATGCATCAGCTTAATCTTTTGTTTCCATGGCCTTTTCCAAGATTCAGCATCTTTTGTCATTTATACATTCTTGCTAAGTGAAAGGTTCCACTATGGAACTAATTTGATTGAACTATAGATTGCATCTATCAAAATTGACCTACTAATCATCCTTTTCCGAGACTTTGACTTTTGTGAAAGAATCAATTTAGGAGGTGATATTGGCCTTTTATCATTCTCCCCCCATAACTTATTGCTTATCTAATTGTTCATGGATTAATTTCAGTTTTGCTTCCCCCCATAATATAATTGATATTTAGAAATTTATCATCTCCGTTGAAAAGAACCTTTTTCTCATTTTGATTGTAAAACTAGGGACCAAAATAGGCGCCTGGCTAAAGCTTCATTAAATTTGAAAATGATGAAGGAAGGGAGAAAGTAGGAGAAATCTAACGTATATGATTGGTCGATGGTGTGTTTTGTAAAACTCAACACTGACCAATTATTTGCCAGTGATTCTTGAGGTCAGAAGTTGTATGATTATGTATTGAATGGCATTAAAATGCTACCACTATATGCAATTATTATGGTTGAAATGTTTGCATATGAAATCAATTAATTGTTGCAGGAGAATGTATGTGTGAATATGAATGGTAGTGTGATCATCTTACATTACTAGGGTTCTTTTTTCTTAAAACAAAAAAGTTGGTTGAGTCTTGTTCCACATGGTGATAAGACATTAAGTAGTGAATCCTGAGGCCGGGAGTTGTATGATTATGGACTATAAAATGCTACCATTATTGGCAATGGTGGTGGTTGAAAATGTGCCTATGAAATCAATTGTTTGTTTTGAGGGGAGTGTGTATAGATATGAACTATAGCATGGTAATGTTATAATATTATATATATATTTCTTTTAAAAAAAACTATGCTTGGTTGAGCTTTTTCCACATGGTGATAAGTGAAGACCTTTACATTGAATTGTAGAACTAATAGTAGATGATGTTGATTTAAGATTGATGGTAGTTTGATATGCTACACTTTTTATTTTGGGTTGGGGGTGCGGGGTGGGTCAGGCGGCCACAGGCTGCAAAGTTGAGAATTTGGAGTTTGAAATTGTGTTGTTCTTTCTATATGACTAAGTGGGTGTGTGATGCTTACATGTTGCATTCTTTCCATGTATGAAAATATTGCAGCTCTAGAAAATGTCAAATAATCCACTGGCGAAAAGGTCACAAGGATGAATGCCGCTTGTTTACCCCTCATCGAAACATTGATGTGGAAGTCCATTATGATCTTAAGGAGTTTAAGCAAGATGAGTATAGTCGAAACATTGATGTGGAAGTCCATTATGATATTAATGAGTTTAAGCAAGATGAGAATAGTCAAAACATTGATGTGGAAGTCCATTCTGATCTTAAGGAGTTTAAGCAAGATGAGAATAATGACACTGAAACTAAAACTAGTGATGATGGGAAAAGAACTGATACAAATGTGAAGGCATCAGTTCGGTCACTTCCTGATGAATGTTCTTCCACAACTATTTCAATTGAAATGTCTGTTGATTCAGACAGCAACTTAAACGATTGTAATGGAGATGATGGGCAGATTATGCATGTGGAGTCAATGAAGCCACTCTTATCAGAACAACCTAGTTTAACCAATCCTGAACATCACGTGGCTGCTTCTAGTTTCTCAAATCAGCTCAATTCTGGTTGTATTAATACAGATGAGAAGTGTGAATCTACAGCTTCGTCAGGCTGCTGTGCTGCTATTTCTGAAGATCATTCAGTTTCTGAACCTTCTACGCCCTCAGATTTCTGGGGTGGAACAATTGAACCCATTAGATCCAAGATTGATGCACTTGATGAATTTGGTGGTGTTGGCATGTCGAATTCTCACTCATCATGTCCTCCATCATCAGGTAGAATTAACACAAATGCCGAAATGTTAGGTCCTGACATGAATAGAGTCATGGCAGATGATCCTTCTTCAGCTACATCAATGCCAAAGCATTCAAGTGCATTATCAGGAGTGAGTGAAGATGATGTGAAGTCGGGAAGACCTCTAATGTTGAGTTGTGCAGTGTCTGGCCAAACTGGCGTTAGCAATACTCACTCTGAATGTAGCTCCAAGGAAGAAGCTAAATTTTCCTCTAATGCTTTTCGAGAACATATGCCTAAGGGGCATGTACCAAGTAAACATGTTTCCAATGTTAGTAGCTTGTCATCTTTGGCACCTAAACAGTTGGACCATGCAATTAATGGAACAAATGGCATTTTAGATACTATGAAATGCCATGGAAATGATTATTTGAGATTCCGATCTTCTGAAGCTCATTTGTCTTGTAGCACCTGTACTGGGAAGTCTGCTATTCTGGATGTGCCAACTGTGGAAAATAAATGTGCTCGTAGGGTTGCTGCTTGTTCTTTGGACAGCAACGGCTATGAGCGTAGTGCTACAAATGGAACTAATCCATTAGCTAGAAGACTCGCAGATCAGCTGAGAGCTTCTGACTTCATCAGGCACAGTTCTTTAGGCGATGGAAGTGGGATTATAGGAAGATATGAGGTGCACCTAAAGCTTCTTTTGTTCTTTTTACCCACTACCTGTCTGTCATAGAAAGTGAGAACTGCTAACCTGGTCTTGTTTTACAGGGTTCATTTTCATATGAACTTTTTGTGAAGCTTTACAATTGGAACAAGCTTGAATTATGCCCATGTGGACTCATAAATTGTGGGAATAGGTAAAACTCCATAAAACTTTTCTGGATTGGGCAAAGTGAAAAATGGACCTAGTATTGTGTTATATTTAGTTAATTCCAGTTCAATTTCTGGGCTTTGCACGATGGTATCCACCGCTTAAGGGCTGAATATCTAGTCCACCTGTCTACACTTCTGAAACTTTTCATCCTTTGATTAAACGGCTTTATTCTTGTAAAATTGCTTTCTCAATGTTAAATATTACTACTAAATGTTGTTACATTGAGATTGTGTAGCATTACATTACATCCCATGCTGTCTCAACCGATATGCATGAACTAAAGTGAGCCAATCAATGGGCGTGGAGCAGAATTATGTTAAGATTTTTTGGAGGCCTGTGCATGGTTCTCTGAAATATGAAGTTGAACCTGGGTGATTGCTGTTGCTTGTGTTCTTTTTCATTTATCACTATGTCACTTGGATTTTGTTCTCTTATATAACAAAATATGGTTATTGTATCAATATATGAAATTTGTCTACCTTTATGCTGCACAACATGTTCATGCTTTTAGTGCAGTTTGGTAATTAATGATAAAGCAAGTCAAACTTCTAGGCTTATTATGAATCGCATTCGCCAGATGCTAGATGATCTGAGTTTTCTCCGACTTCACAAACAAGCAATTAAATTATGTGAGTGAAGTTGTTATTTGCATACATATTCTCACTTGATGGGCTGAAAAATAAGTTTCTATTGACACCATTTAATTTATAATTTGTGAAGTATTTCCTAAAATACTGGTTAATTACCAATTTCTATATGTAGGTCTATAAGTCATATAGTCATTAGGTTCTTATTATGAACTGGTCTCTGTTATTGTATAGGTCCTGGAATAAGTTACTTATTAACAGACGGTGAAATCTCAAGCTGTATTGTTACATGAACTGTTACAGTTTAAATTTGTTCATGCCCCTAAAAGATTCTGTCCAAATCTCCTGCAGCTGTTATGCAAATGCTGTGCTCCAGTGTTTGGCATTTACTCCACCCCTCACAGCCTATTTTCTCGAAGGACTTCATGCAAAAGCTTGTAAGTCACTCTATCTTGCCATGTTTGCTCAAGTAATCATGTGAATCTTCATGCTTGTGCAGTCTTTCGGAATTACAAGTTTGTTTTCTTGGAATCTTATGTTCTTTTAATGTTTTAATTCCTCTTCCTTTTCTCGTCTCCTCTTTCTTAAACATCAGGTCAAAAAAAAGAATGGTGCTTCACCTGTGATTTTGAAGCGCTTGTTAAGAAGGCCAAGGAAGGAAATTCTCCTCTTTCACCAGCCCGGATAATGTCTCAAATGCAGCGTATAGGAAGTCATCTGGGTAATGGTAGGGAAGAAGATGCTCATGAATTTCTCAGGTGAGTTGGCATGGGCCTACCTTAAATCTGCCTAAATGAATGCATGTTATGAATTTTGGCAGTTCATCAGTTTTAATATATGTGAACTTATATTAATTCTGCAGATATGCAATCGATGCTATGCAATTTGTTTGCTTGAAGGAAGCTGGAGTTGATGTGCCAAGATCTTTGGATGAAGAAACAACTCTCTTGGGGCTTACATTTGGGGGCTACCTCCAGTCAAAGGTTATTTGAAAGAAATCTCTTTGATATTGTGGAGATGAAGAGCTTTACTGGAAAGGTTATTAAAATTCTTTTACTTATGAAATGCAAATTCAAATGCAGATTGAGTGCATGAGGTGTGGGGGCAAATCCAAGCAGCATGAAAGAATAATGGATCTCACTGTTGAGATAGGAGGAGACATAGGAACTCTGGAAGATGCCTTACGTCAATTCACTCACTCTGAGATTTTAGATGGTGAAAATAAGTACAACTGCGACAGGTTTGTTGTTCAGTTATATTAAGTTCTCTTTTCCAGTCCATCAGTGTGTCTACCTTTTCCACATTTTGCAAACATCTTTATCTGTTTTAGTTTAGCTGATATTGACATTAATTCTTTTTGTCTTGAATTCTTAATATGATAAAGTTTTGACTGATTGCTTTCTGCTTGTTAATTCTCTTTGGCATTGCTTTCTAGAATCATGAAAAATTTTCTAGCTTGCTTATATCCTTGAGGTTTGACTCCAAACCATGATGCATCGACTAAGAACACATTCAGTGCACTTTGGTATTGTCACCTGGTGCTGCACATTATTTTCTGTCTTCATTATTTTTCCCTCCTCTTATTTTTATGTAAACAGGATTCATGACACAACTGGGTTCACTCTGCAAATTCATTCAAACTGCTGTATATGAGTGACGTGTTACTTAAAATATTGTTCCTACTGTAAATTTGCTTACAAACTGTTTTGGCTTACGAAAGAGATTAGCGTTAGTAATACTAGTCTGAACTCTGAGTTTTCTTTTGATATGCAACTATGATTGTAATTATATATCCTCTGGTGTCTCCATATAAACCTGTCAATGGGTAGGGTTTTACCCTACCCAAGCCCATAAAAACACTATATTACCCATCCCCAAACCCTATAGATTTTTGTTAAACCCAGGCCTTGGCCCAGGCCCTACCAAAAAAGGTAAATGGTAATGCCCATCTACCCTAAACTTTTGAGACCATTGAATTGTTACAATAACCCTACAAAATAAAGCATTGAATCTCAAACACAACATTGGATCTCGCATTCTCCCGTCATCTGCCTACACTCTCTTGAAGCAGCACTCCATACATCCTCTACCAAAACCCTCGCCCAATTCCTCCCCTCCCAATGGCTCGCACTTCTCTCCCTCAACCCTAAAGCTACTAGAAGATTGGCTTCCACAGCCCACATAAAATGCTCGTTCCATTACAATGGCAGTAGTATTGCTGCGAGCAAAAATGAGGGTTTTACGAGCAAGAACAGAATGCGGCAGCAGGTCCACAGTATCCAAGGTAGGCGGAGATTCACTGGAAGGAGCTCTGCAATTCAGTGCAGCTTACTAGCGTAGCAGGAGCTCCCGTTCAATTAAACACCTTCCTTCTAGAAAGATTCTGGCTTGGTCTCACCTTGCCCCGCCATCAAGAAATCACAGACCAACACACTGTGGTAGTTCTCGAGTGGATGTGGCTGAGCTTTTCTCTCTTGAGGCCCATTTCATTTGTTGGATAGTTTCCTTGGGAATTCTTGGGATTTTGTGGGGACGAAAGCTGATGAGAGGAAGAGAATGGAGAAAATGGCGGATTTAAGTAATGACCATGGTTGAAAGAGCTTTGATGGCTTTGAGGGATTTTCAGTAAGAAATAAGCAGGAAAATTTGTACTAGTGGAGGACTTATTATATACTTGACTCAACAATTGTTTAGTCCATTTGTTTAATTCATTTTTCTTTTTTATTCTTGGTTTTTTTGATAATTAGTCCATTTGTTTAATTCAAGAACACTTTTTTTTTAAATTTGATTTCTTTATTGTTATATTTATATATATAT
>JACGDI010005286.1:1907088-1939709 GCA_014898725.1 Jacaranda copaia | reverse complement strand
TTGGACCCTGACCCTACCTATAAGAAGTGGGCCTAGAGTAGAGGCCCAGTGCACAGACCTTATGGGTACTGGGTAAAGATGGGTACAATATAGTATTGGGCCTAAATTTTGGGTTTTTGTTGGGTATGGGCCTAGGTAGTGTAAAGCCCTACCCATTGACAGGCCTATCTCCATAGTTTTGCTTTTGTTTGCTGTCACATCGACACATTTTGGTTTAAAGCTCAAAGTTGGACACGCTTGTTTCTCAACATCTTCGTGTTGAGGCGTGCAATATTATTTGCTACATTTCCTCGTTCATGATAGTAGATGGTAGGTTTATGCCTTCGACTGGGATGATAGACATGATATTTTGAGCTTATCATATTATTTTGTAGATGCAAGTCCTATGAAAAGGCCAAGAAGAAGCTGAGAGTGTTGGAGGCTCCTAATGTCCTCACCATTGTTCTTAAAAGATTTCAGGTAACCACTTAAAGTGAAAGTGTATTTTATTATATAGTTTTTGTGTCTGTATTTGTTTCTTACATTGTTGCGTTTACAGTCAGGCAAATTTGGGAAGCTGAACAAGGCAGTCAAGTTTCCAAAGATTTTGAATTTAGGTCCATACATGAGTGGAACAAGTGACAAATCCCCAATTTACCAGCTTTATGGGGTACTAGTTCACTTGGACATTATGAATGCCACGTTTTCTGGTCACTACGTGTCTTACATAAAGAATAATCGAGGAAGGTGGTTCAAAGCTGATGACAGTATGGTATATTCTTACCTCTTGCTTCATATTTCTTTCATTATGCAGTGCTTTCTGCATTTAGTTCAATCTTTCCCTCTGTCAAAACTTTTTCCTCCTATATTTCCCTTTTGTAACATCTCAAAGTAAGGCGCATCTTCTTAACGTGAATTTTGTTTCCACAGCTAGCATCTCATTTAAAATAATGATGTGCTGCCTCTAACTTTTAACTACTACTTTTGGGAGTGGTATTTTTTAAACTCCAACAAGGCGAGAGGAACATACAATATTGGGCCATAGGATGCATCATTTGGATGCTATGTATGAATTTCGTCAGGAAGGCTGACTTGAGCTATTTGGTTAGACTTGAGTTATATTTACTTTAAAAAGAGAATTTTTCAATCTTGATGGGCTGTCTCCTATTGCTATTCAGTTAATTGAGGAATTTAACTCTCTTTATGCGGAAGTTTCAGCATCCACCATAGAACCATGCCCACCCTCAAGCCCTACCCCTGAAGCAGTACCAGATTATTAAAAAAAGAAAAAAGTAAATTAAAGTAAAACCCCATCGCAGACAAACAGAGAAGAAAATTTTTGGCTTTAATGATTTTGTGGACCTGCAAATGGTTGCTGATAAAACTCATGGTATCAAAACTACTACTGTGTATATGGAGCAACTTTGGGTCTCTTGATATCTGTGCTTTGCAGCATGGCACTAGTCCATTGTGTCATATTTTATTTCATTGCTATAACAAGGATACAGGTTATGGAGACAACCACTTTTTTTGTAGCCAAACTCTCCAGTTATTGAAAATCATGTCATCCGAACTCATCTATATGATGGATGGACAAGCCAGAAGTGGACTGCGACCAAATGTAGCGATGAACAGACATAATCCTTCATTACTTAGCGGGAGAATAAAAAAATGAAATCAAGAACCCATTTGGTGGAGGGGAACCCACTAGACTTGGCATAGCAATTTGTGCACTGAATTATGGCTTTGTTCGTTTCTGGAGTCTGGTGGAGTTCAAATCATAATTTTTTCTGCTTGTCAGACTAGTAAAAGTCATTTTATTGGGAAATGGCTTGGTTTTCCTTTCTTCTCTATGTTATTTGTTCTTAGATGATGAGCTTCAAGACCACTTAGTCACTTGGATCTCATAGCTTTTGATCTGTTAATCGTGACCATAGGTACAAGCTGTGGAGCTAGAAAAAGTTTTGTCGCACGACGCTTACATGCTTTTCTATGCAAGGTAAGATGATGTTTCAGAAATCTACTCTACTGTCTTATCTCTTTACTGCACCAGTTGGATCCTTAAATCCATCGAATTCCTAATTTAGGTGCTCACCCCGTGCCCCAAGACTACTAAGACGTTCAATGGTTCCACGTGATCAAGCAAAAGACATCACTAGTAAAGTCAAATCTCATCCATCAGAACCGTGGGATGTTTCAGTTGGATTGAGTGGCACGAGTTATCTTCCTACTCGGTCAAATTCAGAGGAGGACATTTCGAGTGAGTATTCTTCGTCATTCTTCTCGGATGCCGGGTCCCACAGCACAGATAGCAGCAACAGTAACAGGGAATCTATAAGCACTGATGACAACTTTGATCAAATATTGGGTGAAATTGGAAACTCCTGGAGGAGAAGCACATCAGATTATGAGACAGCATCGCCGTCACCCTCTTCTTCTCCCCTGCATATGAGGCTCTCACCGCTCGCTGAGTTGGACCATTACTCTTCAGATGCTGAGACCAGTAGCTCTGGCTCTGTCAATATAAGTTCCAATATGGATGGGGATGGTTTTTGGGCAGGTGCAAGCAGTAAAGTGGGGGTTTCAGCAGGCAAAGGGAAAGACACCCTTTTGTGCAGCAGGTCAAGTAGCAGTAGTTGTAGAGAGAATGATTCCAATAGATTAGCAAGCAATAACCCTGTGAAAGGTGTATATTTAAGAAGATCGCATGAGTTGAGAGGGGGAAATTGAACTCTGTGTTTTATGGATATCTTTGTATGGAAAGGGGAACAATGAGTTTGAGGGGATGGGGCTATGGAGTAAATGTCTGATGTGTAATTACAGCCTCCCTCATTATTGCTCATGCTGGAAATGAGCCCTCATTTTGTTACTCTCTTCCCCAATATATATATATATATATATATATATATTTGATCTTTGCTTGAATCTTGACAGTAGAAGGTTTGCATTTGCTTCTCCACGGTCATCGCTCCTCTGATTTGATTGAAATAATTTTTTTTTTTTTTGTTTGACTATGAATGGTCTAGTTAGCTAGAACTCTGAAAGACGATACCATATATCCACATCCACACATTGGAATGACGATTAACACACGGAAAATTATACTATTTGGGTGAGTTGATTAGTGTTTATTTTCCATCTAATTCTAATGTTTCCTGCATTGCCAAATGGTGGTTTCCAAATGATTTAGCCGGTCATCCAGGCAGCCAAAGCTGCGTAAAACACTCAGTTTCCAAATGTTTTTGGGGTTAATTCGAAGACTCCAGTGCCGGTGGCGAATAGAGATTAGTTATGATATTCTCCATGTTGCAGCATAAACAATTCAATCCTTGCTCAAATTCCACACCCTGTTTGTGATTGTATCGTGCGGTGTTTATTCCTAGACCAACATCCACCAAGTGACTTCGTGGCTGCGTCGACAATTTATTCATCATTGCAAAATCCGGATGCACAGACAACCAATACAAGCTGTAACCATTTTTGTGTAATAAGGGATTTGAAAAATTAGACTGAAATTCGAGGGAAAACATCTCATAATCTTGCATGAAAATCATATTTGTTGCAAGTCGCGCGACCCTTAAGCCGGCAAGCAATCCATTAGTCAACACAACTTAATAAATGCAATTAATGGGTGCCAGCAAGTAATACTTAGAACAACCAAGGCAAGTATTCGGTACAAGCAGGAAGCATATCTCAATTTTTTAATGGGAAGTTGAATTTAGTTCTTGCATCTACTCATCATCATCTTCTTCTTCATATAATCATTAGAATCGAGGTTGGGGTGGAAAACATAAACATATCAATCCCTCTCTGGTGTGCACAAGTACGAAGCATATGCTCCCAGTGCTCAGATGCATGAGTTAGGCATGCACGATGTTCAGCTGCTTCAAGTTCGAGGCGCATCATACGTTATTTCAACTTCAACTTAGGAGATGTGACAAATGAAATTATAATTCGCCCTGCACCGGTGGTTGTTGAATCATCATAAGTCCCTCTAAGATTTGATTAGTGATTATACCATTGAGGAATGGGAGACCTCATACAAGTAATCTTTCTTTCATACATCAAATATAAAATCTCTATTATTCTTCTCTCGTTTGTTGATTGCTTCCGATGGTCATACTTCAGCACATTAGGCAATAATAAATCAGTAATTTAATAAAAAAAAAAAATGAGATGTTATAAAAAAAGTCAAAAAATAAAGAGGAAAAATGAGATGCAATAGTATTGACATGTGTTGGGCCATAGATGTAATTCATAAAAAGCTGAAATGAGGACCAAAAGGTAATTTAATCTCTTATCCCACATGGCCATTTCCACCGGATTTAATTTTTTTTTATCTCAAGAATTGATCAGACTCTGCATCATGGGAATATCTTGATATTATTTAAAGAGTGTTTGGGTCACCTTATAAACTCCTCAAAACATTTTATACGATGATAAAAAGTGTTTAGTAAATTTTTTCTTTAAAAAAAAAAATTTATAAGATTCTGAAATAAAATGTTAAAATCTTATAAACTCTTTTAAAAAAAGTAAGAAAACCCTAACTTATTTTTAAAATCTTAACAATCTCCTTCATTTTTAGCCATTTTAATTTCAAAATTACCATTACTAATATTTTATGAGCTCTAAATCTTATTTTATCCAAATACTTTAATAACTTATTTTAAAAATAAGATTTAACATCTGATAAGCTTCAAAAATATTTTAGAAAATATAAAAACTTATAAGATATTCTAGATAAGCTTAGCCAAACACCGTCGTAGTGGAAAGTGGGTTTTACTAAGAATTTTGCTAATGTAATATCATGATGATTTAGTAGATATAATATCCCAATATACTACATCAACATAGTTAATAAGAATTTTACCATAAGCTAAGAAGATGTTTGGCTCAACTTATAAGTTTTTCAAAATATTTTATAAAATGTTAGAATCTTGTAAGATGTTACAAAATTTTTAGTGATATTTTTTAAAAAAAATATTATAAAATTCTAAAATAAGATGTTAGGATTTTATATACTCTTTTAAGAAAAGTAATGAGAGGTTAACTTAGAAGGTATTTGGCTAAATTTATTTAAAAGGTGTTATTAGTCCATCTCAAACTCTTAATCTATTTCAAGGTCTACTTGTTTAACACATCAGCAAAAATAGCCAACATACATAGAGCACCTCAAATAGCATTTTCCTTCTCCAACCCAAAATTCTTGTATTATTTTAACATACATAAATATTATTTTAATATATTTAGACTATTCTATTTTACTTTTTTTTATATTTTTATTTTTATTAATTATTAATTAATTTCAATTTCTAAAAAAATATTTAAAACATTGAAAGAATTAACAATTGAAAAAAAGTTATTTTGTTAAACAACTTATCAAAAGGTATATACTTGAAGCATGAAGGAAAATAAATAGTACAAATAAATTTATGAACCAATATGATTTATTTATCACAGTTTGATGATAATTTCTTAAGTCGTCACAAATGTTCTATCAAGTCAGCTTGCAATATATGATGATTTTAACTGCTAGTTTTTTAAATCTTTCTTAAAAAAAAAATTTCACAATAACCAATAAATCAAAAAAAATATAATTTTACACTTAAAATTTCTGAAATATATGAATAAAAATATATCAAATATATAATTTTATGTATTCAATTTATAAATTAATATAATTTTTGAAATTTGTTACATTAATTAAACTAAGTTAAATTTAGACCCAAAATAACACTAGGGTTGGAGCACCCCAAGTGCCATTTTGGGTCCAAATTTCACAGTTAGCATCTCATTTGGCATTGCATTGGAGATGTCTTAAGTTCCTACATCTTATAAGATTTTCTTGGAGCTTATAAGATGCTAAATCTTTTTTAAAAATAAGTTCTTAAAATATTTGAATAGAATAAAATTTTGGAGTTTATAAGATGTTAATAATGGTAATTTTCTAATTAGTATGATTAAAATTAAGGAAATTTGTTAAAATTTTAAAAATAAATTAGGAATTCTTTACTTTTTTAAAAAGTATTAATAAGCTCATAACATCTTATTTTAGAAACTAATAAGTTCTTGTTTAAAAAAATTTACTAAACATTTTTTGGTATCTTATAAGCTCTTAAATATTTTATAAGATATTTTAATGAGCTTATAAGCACCCAAACACTCTCTTATTTTCAAAGCCTCATTAAGCTTTTTTAATTTTAACTAAGTTAATTACAAAATTATTATTACTAGCAATATATAAACTCCAAAAATCTTATTTATCCAATCAATTTAATTACTTATTTTAAAAATATCTCATAAGATTAATATGGGAAAGCTTGCAGGACTAATAAAAAGTTCTAGCCTCGTATCAAGCCCAAGCAAAGTAAGCTCTAGGTCTAGGCAGATTCGCCTATGTAGACGTCTCTAGAATGTTTCAAAAACTTCAGCTCGACCTCTAAGGTCGAGTCTCCCCCACCTCACAAGGTTGAGAACTTGCAGATGGTAAGGCGATCATTTGACCGTGGACACATTAATCACAAATCCTACCATCGATTGCATCCACATTAAATGCAACAAAACCACTCTTCTGTCTGTAGTAAATGGTCCTAACGACACATCATTTCCACATTAATGGTGGTAAGGGCACCCCTTCTAGCCAACTAGTCACAAACAAGACGCTAAGCTAGGTCGAGAAGACCTAGACTACCCCTACTTGAGGAAATGAAGGCCTAACTCATGTCAAGGCGGAATTTGTCTTTTCCACTACTTGCCAAACACTATAAATGCCTCCTTTCTTAGAAACAAAGGTATGCTTTTAACACATTCTAAGCCATTACTCTGCTAAATTATTCTCTAGTCAAATACTAACTTAAGCATCGAAGGGTCTTAGTCGAAAACCCTCTTGGCTAGCCTATCATTTGTTCACTAGTTTTAGGTTTTGACCCACACCATCCACTTTTTATCTATCATTTTGGTTGACTTCGACCACCTAATCAAGACCAATAAACACATATTACTAAAATAGATACCATCATTTGGCACCATTTGTGCAACATGGAATTTACAGTCGAAAAATGGTGAACACTAGGCGAACTACTTCTAAGAGATTGAGTGACCATAGATCCCCACCACTGCCGCCACAACCTCAGCCAAACTAGCAAATCAAGGGCTCGAGCTCTTAACCAAAATAGGTGGTCACTTTGATCATCCCTTAACTCATGTAACTGATTAGTGATTTGATATTCACTCAGCTCTCGATGTAGTTATCTGCCACCCAACAAAGGCACAACAACCAATCAGTAGCTACAGCTAGTGCCATACCACACCCCTCCCACCAGGAAGAAAGACCTCCATGTGTGAACAGAACAAGGAATCAAGTATACCACAACCCCAACAGATAAGATATGAGTCCTAGTCATTTTTCATGAGATGAAACTGACTATCAACCTTGCAAGGAGGTAGCAGATTCAGTAGAACACTTCGCTCGACTCAGTCAAGCCTAGCAGCGTGAGAGGGTAGGCTGAGCACTAAAGACCCCAACTAAGTAAAAACTTATCTCAAGTAGATCAAGATGAATAGAAGAAGATGTCACACTAATTCCAATAGTTGAATAGACGACTAGAGGAAATCTCAAGAAGAAATACTGAAATAATTCGACTTGACAATATCCTCAGGCTCTAATGAGAAAGGGAATCCCCATGCATCTAGGAGATCATTGAGGAACACATAGCGATTGATGCAAAAATCCCAATTGAATTGCCTAAGTATGACAAGTCAACCAACCCCAATGAGCACTTATTTCAATTTGAAGAAATAATGCAGCTCCATCACCATAATGATCATATCCATGCCAAAATGTTGATCGCCACTTTCTAGGGAGTGGCACTCGAATAGTTTATTAAATTAGAACCTATATCCATCTTTTTCCTATGACTAGCATTGGTACAAATTCCTCCACCAATTTACCAGCAAAAGAAAAGCAAAGCTACCACATACTTACCTCTACATAGTTAAGTGATATGAATGAGAATCTCTTTGGGATTTCTTTATTAGGTTATACACGAAGGTGCTAAAAATTGATAATCCCAGAATCAAACTTCTGATCAATGTACTATTCCTTGGACCCAAACAAAAGGAGTGTGCTAATACTTTGGCCAAAGAAAGACCGCAAAGAATAAAGAAGCTCCTTGACCTCATAGAGAGGTACATAACCCAAGAGGATATAAATAAGATAGAGTATGGAAGCAGAGAGAATGATAAAAGGAAAAGAAAAAAGAAAAGTGATAGGCATCATAAGGATGATCTCTGATCTCCTACAAGAGGTTTCATAATTATGCTCCACTGAATACCCCTTAGGAAAGAGATCTTGTTTGCAATTTAAAATGAAACCCCCTTAAAAGATCGAGGAAACTCAATGAGACTCTAGCCGTGAAAAACTCCAAAAAGTATTACCACTTTTCTAGACAGAAAGGCCATGACACGAAAGATTGCTTTTACCTCCAAGATGAAATTGGAACAACTTATTCAACAAGGCCATCTAAAAAAATATGTCAACGAGAAAGCTAAGCAAGTGATGGCCCAACTGACCAAACTACCCATAGAGAATGGTTGGCTAGCCTAAAGAGAGTTGATAAAGGAAAGAAAAAAGTCAAAAAAGAATGCGCCCCATCTCCTTGAGAGGCGTGATTGACACTGTTGTAGGAGGACAAACTGAAAGGACTCTAAATTAGCAAGGAGGCAAGCAAAAAAATAGCTCAAATCAACTAAGTCAATACCAACCCAAGCAATCTATCATCTTTCTACCAACAAAGATTCCATCTCCTTTCCAAATTCCGATCTTTCTCACTTAAGAGATTAAGGGGCGGAGAACAAACTGAATTACCCCATTGTGGTGACTATTGAAATAGCAAACTTTAAAGAAAGATCCTAGTCGACAATGGCAGCTCTACTAACATAATCTTTTTGTTAATACTAGAAAAAATGAAGCTGGAAAAGTTGAAGTTTAAACCAGTCTGTGCCCCACTGGTCAGGCTTGGTGGGTCAGAGATCGTACCAGTTAAGTCCGTAGACTTGTCTACATCTTTCAAAGAAACACCAAAGAGGTGCATCCTTATGGTCAGCTACTTGGTCATTCATACACCCTTCGCTTACAAAGCCATAATCGAGAGACTAGTGCTAAATGATTTTAGAGCAATCATATCGACCTATTATGTAAAGGTTAATTTCTCAAGAACAACTAATATAAGAGAATTACCTTGCAACGTAAAGAAAGCATAGCAATGCTGCACCATTTCAGTAGAGGCAAGTGAACAAAAATCTGACCAAAACTAAAACCCTCAGAGGATATCCCAATAATGGAACCCAATGAAGGACAAGCAACTAAGGAGAAAAAAAGGAAAGATACTATAGTCAAGCTAGTTGAGGAATTCAAAATAATATAATTGAAACCCAAAAATTCGAACAAGATGACAAGGATAAGGACTAACTTGGGAGGCAACATTGAGTGCTTGTTAGTTGATTTCTTTACAAAGAACATTGATGCTTTCGCATAGAAAGCAACAGACCTTCGGGCAATCAACCCGCAGGTCACTATTTGCCATCTTAACATGGATCCATCTTTTAAACCAATCAAATAGAAAATTAGGACATTCAACGCTGAGAGGTACCAGCTTATCGAGGAACAAGTTAATAAACCTTTAGAGGCAGGCTGCATGGTAGAAATTTAATAGCCTAATTGGTTGTGTAATGTAGTCCTTATCCCTAAAAATGAGGGCAAATGGATAATGTATAATAATTTCACTAATCTGAATAAAGTATGTCCTAAAGACCTTCACCACTAGCTCAAATAGATTTATTAGTTAATTCAATAACAGGTTGTGACCTCTTAAGCATGATGGATGCTCTCTAAGGATACTACCAAATTTTCATGACTCCCGATGACAAAGATAAAACCACCTTTGTGGTCCAAAATGGTGCATATTATTTTTTGGTCATGCAATTTAGGTTTAAAATTATCAGAGCAACCTACCGAAGGTTGGTCAACTTCATGTCCAAGACTGAGATTGATCGATCCAATGTAGATGATATGATTATTAAAATAGAAAATGAATCAGACTATTTATCGGACCTTAACCATGTATTTTCAATATTAAGTGTATTTGACATGAAGCTTAATCTCAACAAATATACAATTACAGTAGGAGGTGGAAAGTTCTTAGGCTACATGGTTAGCTAAAGAGGTATTAAGGCTAATCCACAAAAAATACAAGTAATTTGAGATATTTCACCACCAGAGATAGTAAACGACATTCAAAGGTTGGTTGGAAAAATCATCGCTTTAGGTTGATTTAATGCCCATTTGGCAGATAAAATCTTACTATTTTTTAAGATCCTCAGGAATACGAGGAAGTTTCAGTGGACACAAGAATGCAACCAGGCCCTAGTTAACCTAAAGTAATACCTGACCACCTCATTGCAGCTCATAAAACTTGTGGTTGAAGAGGTCTTGAACCTATACTTAGCAATCTCTATAGCAGTTGTCAATTCAATCTTGGTACCCATTAACAAGGCCTGCACAGACCAATATCCTATGTCAGCAAAGTCCTACAAGGCCCTAAGCATAACTATCTGGAGATTGAAAAATTCACACTCTTCTTGATCACAGCAACACGAAAGCTAAGACCTTAGTTCTTGTTACATGCTATTATTGTTATAACAAACCAACCATTGAAGCAAGTGTTGTCCAACCCCAACATATTGGGAAGATTGACCAAGTGGGCCATTAAGTTAGAAGAATTTTGACATCAAGTTTCAACCCCGCACAGCTATAAAATAGGTATTAGTTGATTTCACAGCATGGCATGTCGGCCTCCCCATAATAGTTGAGTGAGAACAGCAAAATGGTTCTTGCACGTCGATGGATCAATCATAAGCACCAAAGGTAGAGCAAGAATTTCCTTGCATTTTTCTTAAGCAAAGGAATATGATTTCGCTATCAAACTCGACTATCTAGTCATGAACAACAAGGCAGAATACAAAGCCCTCATCGGGGTATAAAGATGGCCCTTGATAAAGGGGTTGAATGTTTAGCAACTATTATAGATTCACAATTGGTCACGGAGCAATTGGGAGGAAATTTTGAAGCAAAAAAAATAACTATGAATACATACCTAACATAAGTCAAAAAACTAAAATAATAATTCAAGAAATTTACACTTAGCCAAATACCCTGGTCAAAAAATTGAAAAACAGACACGCTATCCAAATTTTCCAGCTCTACCAAAGGCACCAAAGAAAGAACCATAACCTTTTTGGTCTCAAGTAATCCCACCATAAGCAACATCTACCGAAGTCAGGTCTTAACAGTCAAGGAAACAAGTGCGATTAGCTAGATGAAATAAAGTCTTACCTTAAAGAAGAAAAATTACAAGATAAAGTAGAAGCCCAAAGATTAAAGAGACAAACGGCCATGTTTGCCCTTAATGAGTTCAATCATTTATATAAAAGATGCATCTTTGGTCCACCACTTATATGCTTAACACCAGAACAAGCATAAGAGGTCTCACTAGAGGTCCACTTTGGTATCTATAGAAACCATTTGAGGGGATGGGCATTAGCCCACAAAGTCATTGGGCATGGCTATCTTTGGCTAAATTTACTCAAGGATGCAGTAGATTTTGTTTGGAAATGCCCATCCTGCCAAGTACATGCTAACATCTCTCATCAACCAATTGCAATTCTTGTCCCAAACCAATCACTTGGCATTTTGACCAGTGGGGAGTCAACATCATAGGATCTTTCCTAAAAGCCACAAGCCAAAGAAAATATATAATAGTTATGGTAGAGTACTTCATTAAATAAGTTGAAGCGAAGGTTGTTCCAAAGATAACAGATGTAGCAACAAGAAGTTTCTTATGGGAAATCATCATCTATCATTTTGGTTTGCCAAAAGTGCTCATATCCAACAACAACACCCAATTCCAAAACAAGAGGATGAGAAATTGGTGCGAAAGCAAAGGGATCAGATTGCACTTCACTTTAGTGGAAAACCTACAAGTGAATGGTTAGACAGAGGTCACTAATAGAACAATCCTAGATCATATCAAAACTCAACTGGAAGGATCTAAAAGTAGCTAGGCAAATGACCTCCTGGGCATCCTTTAGGCCTATAGGACCACTCCAATAGCAGCTGCAAGATAAGGCTCACACAACCTGGTTATGGCTCAAAAGTAGTTATCCTAGCAAAGTTAATCCAACACACATCTCAAGTAATTTATTATAATCGAATCAGGAATGAAGCAGAAAAATAACTCGATCTTTAGATAATCGAAGAGATACGACAACACAAGTATTCACAAAAATGCAAAAGTAGATGTCAATCATGATCAAACACTATAACAAAAGTGTTAGGCCAAAAAGTTTCGAAGTAGGCAATCCGGTCCTCAAGAAGGTCAAAGTCTCAAGGAATATCAAGAAACTTGACCCAAAATAGGAAGGCCTTTACTCGATGGTGAAAGTGGCAAAACATGATTCTTATCAACTAGTGGACATGAGTGGAAACGAGTTTCCCCAACCATAGAATGCAACCAACTTGAAGAAGTTTTATGTAAAATCAAGATCCTAATGTATAAAGCAACAAACCTTTCTAATACAACAAACCTAGTGATCTAAGTAAGTTGCATAATCACTCTAGGGGAAGCATCTCATAAGCAACCACTTAGGATCAGTAGCTTTCCCTTTTCCTTTAGCTGTTGTGTTTTTCTCAACAGCGCCATGTCCCTTGACCTTTGTTTCCTTCCTCTTAGGTTGAGTAGCTAGGCTACTCACTATCCTTATACTCTAAGCCCCCACACCTTGTTCAGCCCTAACAACTTAAACCATCACTTCCTGATGAATAGTAGTGTCCTCGCAGTGCTCTTGGGCCTTTTGTTGCTTCTACATCACTATCTACCGTGTTGGGATCATGATGGATTGACCTATAAAGACCCACATCATTTTAATTAGAAACGATAATATTGACTTATATTATTAACAGATCAGATAAGTCAAGTAAGTTAGTTCTACCTAAGCATGCATTAGCCTGCAATCTCTGTAAGGCGATCAACAATCTTGCTAGAACTAAGTTCATCTCCTTAAAAATTCATATGCATCCATTTCTCCAAACTCAAGCAAATCTTAAATGAAAATATTATTACTTGTAGGATTTTCATAATTATTCATCTCGACTCTACCCATTCACCACCTTCTGGGAATATTAAAATTGACCCCACCTAGAGATTAGACATGAAATTATCTCCCACTTCAGTTTTGGCCATGAGAATAAAAAAAGGTTACAAAAACTTTTCTATGAGGTTGAGCAGTCAGGTAGTAAAATCTCAACTCCTCTATACTCCTTGACTTCTGGGATGTCAGGAGATGAAAAAGATGGCTAAAATTGGCCCAAGAAAGGGATTGGTCATGAATTATCATCAAAATAACAAAACTATATAAAGGAAAAAATAGTTAGATAAGAGTTAAGTTATACATAGGCGTAGACCTCTCAACAGATCGAGTAAGGGTCCAACAAAAGGAAACCTAAGCCCATATTTTAAGGCATCCTAAAAAATAGCTATACATTCCTCATGAGGCGTATGTATCCTATCCCCTACCCTAGGTTTATTCAACTCAAACTTCTCAAGAATATATTATTTTCCCCTAATCAACCTCAAATCATTTGTGGTTACCTTAGATATGATCTCACTATAATTGGCAGTGGTAAAAAGCCTACCCCTCAATCTCGGAGGCTAGTCAGCCTCCTCGGATGGCCTCGCCTTTTTGACCACAGGCGCAGATATACCAACATCGTCAATATTAAGACTAGCGGGCCTAACCCTCACATCAACCTCTACTTCTTCCGCCATAATTTCTAATTTCTCATGATCACTAGAAGAAACCTACCTACCACTGGACGTCTCATCTGAGCTTGCCCCACTAGTTAAGACATTTAACAACCAAGTTGCCTCAAAGTCAGAACTCCTAACCCTACCCTCCTTAACAATGCTAGCCATTATTGCAAATGAAAATAGGAGAATGAAAAGTGCAACGAACAAGCATAGTAAGAGAAAAGGAGAACTTACGCAAGAATATGTGGAAAATTAAGAATTTTGGAAAGCTAAGACTCAGCCAAGTTTCCCCTGAGCTCGACCTTGTAACAGTGAGGTAAAAGTGTTAAATGGTCAATAAGAATGGCTATTTATAGACCGAGCCTAGCATGCCACTGGTTAATCTCCCCAACCTCACAATGTCGAGAACTTGCAAATTGTAAAACAACTATTTGATCGCAGATGCATTAATAGCAAAGCCTACCACCCATCGCATCCATATTAAATGCAACTGAATCACCCTTCATTCTGTATTAAATAGCCCTAGCAGTACATCACCTTCGTATTAATGGCGATAAGGGCACCCATTCCGACCAATTGGTCACAAGCAAGATGTTAAGCTAGGTCAAAAAGACTTAAACCACTCTTACTTGAGAAAGAGAAGGCCTAACTTAGGTCGGGGCAAAATTTGTCTTTTCCACTACTTGCCAAACACTATAATTACCCCCTTTTTTGAGATAAAGGTATGTTTTTAACATATTTCAAGCCATTACTCTACCAAATTATTCTTTGATTGAATACTAACTTAAACATTGGAGGATCTTAGCCAGGGACTCTCTTGGCTAGCGTGAAATTGTTCGCTGGTTGCTGAATTCAATCTGCACCATCCACTTTTCATCTATCTTTCTAGTTGATTTAGACCACCTAGCTGAGACCAATCACTAAATTAGATACCATCAAAGATGTATAAACTTAGCCAAACACCCTCTAAAATGTAATTTCATTAATTATGCAAAAAATTAGGCTTTGCTTGGTAATATTTTGGGTGTTTTCTAAGAGAAATTTGGAGATCACATTTTGAGAGTCAAATTGGAGAATAATGTGCCAATTATTTATTTTGTTTTGAGAAAACAAGAAATATTATTTGAGCATGAAGTTGTTCGCTTGGTAATGTTTTGAGGGGAGATAAATTTTATTATACATGTCAAATTAGTTACTATTTTGTTGGGCTTGTAAGATGAAATTACTTTTTTATGTAACGTATTTATGTATATTTGTAGTTGGATGATTGGTGTATATATATGTAATGATTGATATATGATTGTAGAAATGATGTGTAATTAATTTATTAGGTAAGTTATTTTAAAATATATATTTTTATAAAATTATCATAATTAAATGAAGTATTATTTGGAAGAAATTATTTACTAATAATTGTTAATTATTTATGAAATTATAATTATTACTTAATTAAAATATAATTATTTAACTACTATATGATATTAATTAATGCATAATTATTTAACTATTTATTATTGATGATTCATGTATAAATAAATTTGAATAATTTATTTATATAAATAAATATATTTAACAATATATATATATATAAGACTTAATAATGATTCATCAAATTAAAAAAATTAAAATAAATATTTTAACATTATATCAAATTAAAACATTCAGATTATTTATTAAATGAACGAATGTAATATTGAGTTAATAAGTTAAATAATATATAATTAATATGTTTATTTGATTAATAAGTTATTTAATTGATTAAGTAGATTAATTTAATTAATTTAATAAGTTGTTTAACTAATAGGTTATTTAATAAATAAATTATTTAGTAATAATCTAAATAAATTTTAATAAAATTTAATTAATTTTTCCTACAATTAATTTGATAAAATTTGTAAACGTAAATTTGAGAACTTTTTGTTAGTAAAATTTTAATATTTTCATACATATATATATATA
Organism: Jacaranda copaia; assembly: GCA_014898725.1. Lineage (NCBI taxonomy): Eukaryota > Viridiplantae > Streptophyta > Magnoliopsida > Lamiales > Bignoniaceae > Jacaranda > Jacaranda copaia. Next base: position 1,923,906 of record JACGDI010005286.1, on the reverse strand, counting down.
TATATGAATGCGTAAAGCAAATTGAGAAAGTAAAAAATAAATAAGTGATATGAAAGCTAAAATAAAAAACGAGGGTGTAAATATGGTTTTTGGAGTGTGAGGTATTTTAGAAGTTTTAAGAAGGGAAAATTTAGGATAAAAAAATGTGTATTTTGAGAATAATATTGGAAAAGAGTGGCTTTCTTTATTGTTTGTTTGCTTTGAGAGTTGAAAAATATTTTTCACCACTAACAAAACAGCCCTTGCGAATTAAATGTGATCTAGCCTAGCCCGCATAGGTCATTGGGTATGGAGGGAAAAAATGACATTTTACTAAGATTTAACGTGTGCTAATCAGAAAACTCATTTTGTTTATGGTAATGATCCTTCCTTGTAAGAGAAAAAGTACGAGCGTTCAAATTTAATTCAATCCAAAAAAAATCGAATTTTTTGGATTGAATTGGATTTGTTTTTTTAAAACCAATTGGATTGGATCAATTCTCGATTTTAATCTCAAAAACCGATCCAATCCAAACCAAACCGAAATTTATAAACTAATAATATAAATATATATATATATATATGTGTGTGTGTGTGTGTTAATAGTAAAATACACAAATAAATTAAAATAAACTAAACCTAGAATTTTTTCACTTTCAAAAATTAAATACATAGGAATAATTATTGTAGATTTATAATTTTATAGTTGTGTGTTCTTACATAATTTAATTTAATTTCACAAGATTAGTATGATATAATATCTAAACAAAATTTACAAATTAATAAATTAAGTTAATTTAATTATCAATAGTAACTTATCAAATATTTTAATTAAAAATTTAAATTGAAAAACTAAATTAACCGATCCAATTCGAATCGATTTAAAATAAATTAGATTAAATTGAATTAAATTTACAATAAAAAACTAATCAATCTAATATATATTATATAATTTGAATTAATTAATTTTTTATTTTAAAATCGATCCAAATCAAACCACTAACCCCCTAGAAAAGTATGGGTGTTGAGACAAAGGAAGGAAGTACGAGTTGTTCGATTGAAAGAGAGAAGGGTCGTCACGCTCACTGCACCCAAATCCACACTTCTACGGTTGGATGCCTCAAACTGTGTGAGTTTTTAAGATATATGATAAAAACTTAGGAATTCTGGTCATTCTTTATATGTGTTAAAAATTCTATATTTTATTCTTGTTTTTATAATTTCTATATGTTTATTTAAATTTTAAACATTAAGGAAAAACAAATAACATAAGTAGTAAGTAGAGAGATAAAAACAAACACCAAGAGACGATGATTTAGGAAATGTTTGAATATGTTTTTTGGTGTTTTGGATTCTATGTTTTGAAGAAATGAATTTTGGGAATAAAATTGGAGAATATTATAGATTTTTTTTATATTTTAGAAACAGTTAATAAAATATTTTGGAGTGTATTTGTATGTTTGTTTATATTTTGGAAAAAAATATTTTTTACTGTTAATATCAAATTAATTACTTTTTTTTTGTTGATTGATGGGGAGAAATTAGAACTAACTACTAAACTTAATATATAAAAAATAAATTTAAAAAATATATAAGTAAATGATTGGATATAATTTTAAAATAATATTTTAATATTTATTAAATAATGATGTTGAGATAAGGTTTGAGGATTTGTTTTGGTAACTAAATTAAAAAATTAGGAGCATTTTGGAATCTTTTAAAAATATTTTGGGGAAAGAATTTGTTATATATTTAAAAATATTTTGGATTAAGAATTTCTTTCCAAAACAAAACCAAACACTCCCTCCCTAAGTTTTGACAACTTATGTGAATAAATCAAATTAGTTATTGAGGTCATGACATTTTATACATAGAGTACAAATAAATATAAGTAAAGCGCCCCCTCCACCCCACCCCACCCCACCCCACCCAAAAGAAAAAAAAGGGTTATAGGATTAGTTAATTTAAGGGTGTCAATTCGAGTAAATTTGGGTTAGTTAAAGTAAGAATATAATATAAAAATATTAAATTTAAATCCAACTTAAAGGACTCAATCTTAATTGACTAACAAAAAATCGAGTCAGGTTCAGGCTAACCTGATTTTCTATCAGGTCACCCAACAACCTAATAAATATGATCCAACCTAACCCAAACCAACCTGATCTTTTTTACACCAATAGTTAGTTTCCTCCATTAATTCATAGCCCAAAACTCCAAAAAAAAAAAAATCTTTTTTTGTGTGTATTGTAGATTTTAAGATTTTTGAAATTTTGGATATAAGATTTTTCTTGATTTAGATTATTGGATATAAATTTTTTAATTTAGAATTTATTTTTAATTAGCCAATTATTCTTGAGTTGGGTCAGGCTGAGTCGAATTGGGTCATTGGATCACTACTTGTTGTTTTTAGGTTTAGCGCGTTAACCCAAAACCAACTCAACCTTATTCTTTTTTTTTTGAATCAGTTTCGAGTCTAACCCAATTTGATCCAAATCAAAAAATATCAAACTCAAACATGATATTCTTTAGGTGGATTATTGTTGAGTCAGTGAACTAGGTTTGATTTTGACATCCTTAAAGTACATTGCCCAACCCTTTAGTGTGATGTACGTCACAATATTCCCATGTATTATTCAAAAAAAAAAAAAAAAAAGCGCCCTGCCGTTCACGTTTGTTGCTGCGAGTGCCACATCAGCCAACCCATGAGTTCCTCTATTGTATAACTTTGAAGTGATCTCTTTCTCTGCTTCTCCGGTCCAATGGTCCAACGGGTTTTGGTTAATTCTTTTCCATTTTCCAACAAAAAGTTGTCAAAAGTAAAAGTTGTGGTTTCGTTTTATAGATTTTTGTACAAATATAAATATTGGCGACTCACATGTAAGCACAAAATAAGGGATGTCACATTACGTGCTAAGGGCAAATCTACAGGGTAAACTTGTAGATTTACCTCGCGCATTAAAAATCGTCGCTCAGGGCACCTTTTGGATATATTTTCATTTTCTTTTTTTATTTTTAATATTTTCAAAAGTTGGAAAAATTACTTATAATTTAGAAATGAAAATAAAATTATAATTGAATTTTTTTTCTGAAAATAATGATTGGCATATATATATATATATATAGAATTGAATGATTAGATAATTTTTACTTTTTATATCTAAAAAGACTTGTTTTTTTAAAAATATATCTATATATATTTATTTATTTTAAAATAATAGTGGGTACTTTATATTAAATTAAATTTAAATTTCACTGATATGATAAATTTATGATTAATTCAAAATGAAAATGCGTGATATATATTTTAAATGAAAATAGAAAGGAGTTATTTATTTTTTATTTTTGAAATAATAGAAAATATGAAATGGGCTTTAAAAAATGACACCAAATGGACACTTAGGGCCTATTTGGTTTTATTTCCACGACCGTTGTTGTTTTCATTACTATTTGAAAATCAAAAACCATCATTTTTATACATTTTCATTTAAAATATTTATTTTGATTTTTATTTTTTTCTAAATCTACTCAATCATCATATTATTATATCAATTAAATTCAAATTTAATTTGATATAGAGTACACATTACTACATTTTAAAATTAATAGCATGTACATATATTTTAAAAAAATAAATCTTTTTGAATATAACAAAATACAAATCAATTAACCTTTCAACTCTATATCTACTATAATAAATCATTCAAACACAATTTCATTTTTGTTTTTTAAACTATAACTATTTTTTTAGCATGAAAAGTGAAAATAGCTCTAAAAATAAAACCAAACGAGCAACAGTGGCCCTTTTTGTCATTTGGGGATATCTGTAATATATGGAGGCATATTACTGGGGCAAAGTGTAATATTAAGCCAAAGAAATGTGGGTAGTGGGTAGTAGGTAGATTCAAAGTCGAGAGCCAGAATATATATCGGACAGAGAGGAAAAAGATACGAGGAGATGGATCAGGATTCAGGGGGTGGTGTTGTGCAGCCGCGTTATTAATAATCCATCTGATCTTGCAGAGTTGCAGTACGCCGTATGGTACCCTAAAGATTGGAGCACCACACCGTCCATCCATCAAAATTTGCTCTTATCGAATTTCTTCTCTGCGCCTTCAAATTCCCTGCAGGCAAGCGGCAAGCGGCAAGCGGCAAGCAAATAGCAACCCCTGCCTGCTAATTGCTATAGGTCTATGACGGAGGCAAAGCTGCCATCTCTCCTTCCCCATTTGCTCCATTTATATGTGCACTACAGTAGACACACGAGCATCACCTAGCTAGCATTATTAGTGTCAATCAAAAATTTCCTGCGTGGCCCGTAGGATTATATGCATTTTATTGTGTAATTAAAAGAAGATGCTATATTTCAAAATGTGGGATGTGTGTTGAATTATCATTATTAAATGGATAGTAAAATTTACGGTTGTGGAATCAATTATATAGGATAATAGAAATGATTAAAATAGATATTTTTATTAATTGTTTACTTGAATGGATGGTAAAATTGGGACAAGTACTTAAATACAAAAACACTATTCACAGATAAAAAAAGAAAAAGAAATACATAATTAATTTTTGCTTTGATGCTATGAGAAATAATCCTAATTCATTGCATATATGTGGCTGAGGCAGCAACTTTTTCCCATGCTGCTGGGCAAACACCTCAATGCTTGTTGAAAATTCACCACCTATATGTCACTACGGCATACACTTATTTATGGCTGTGGCACTACATTTTACGATTAGTGAATCACACCAATCTTACCGAATGTTGCATCCCAAATTTGGGTAATTTAACGCCGAGCTCAACTTTATTCATAGGCTTGTAGCCAACAAAATAAACATGAGTTTAGGTGGGATGTGGAGTTATATCCCTCCTAAACTTATAAACATGTCATTATGGGATTGATGCAATCCTAAACTGAAACTGGCTCTCAAAAGCATAAAAAATAGTTTGGGTCATTAAGATCATGTGATCAATTAAGTCTACAAGGGTAAAATGGTAAAAAAAAATTGAAAATAACCCGATAGATCCGCCTAAACTCATGTTTATATTGTTGGCTACAAGCATAAAAAATAGTTTGGGTCATTAAGGTCATGTGATTAATTTAGTCCACAAGGGTAAAATAGTAAAATAACTGAAAATGACCCAATAGATCCAAGATACTAATTAAATATTAAGGTAGGAGAGCCTAAATCAATTAATCTCATCAAGAAGGGCACTAAGACTTTAATGAGCTCGAGCTTAATAGAAATAAATTACAAAGACTAAGGTTCAAAGAGAAACTAGGTACAAGAAATCATTTTAAGAAAACACAAACACTTGAGAACTGAAAACTCTCTACATTGCGTCCTAAAGAAAATGAACCCCAAATCTGGTTGATTACCAAAATGGATTCTAGCTCTATTTTCATGCAACATTATTTTTGGCATCATTTATGGGAACTCAAATCAGCAAAGGAGAAACACTGAGAATGTGAACGAAACCAAAGCTACGACTTTAACAACCAGATAGCCCTAAGTTCGAAGAACTTGGAGAATCACCAGTATGAAGCACCATTGTGTTAGTGCCTGGACATGCAACCTATACTAGAGGAGACGCCTCACTGTAAGCACCACCTTCTAAAGATCCCATTCTACGTGTGACCCAAGAGTCATTAAGGTTCTTATTGGTGAATGCCACTATTCAATCTACGACTAAAGTGGTTGCCCAATATGCTAATGAGTTCCACCTCTAGAAGCAATAGCAGTCCTCTCGTTGGAGTCAAAGAGCTTAATGTCACACTACAGCTGAAGATATGTTAGGGAGCAAGACAGAAGAGGTTAACACCGATCTGGAAGGCTTTGGAACCTTGTAGAAACTTGTACATACTCATAGAAAACTTGTTGGAGTTGTGTAAAATTTTCTAGAGTAGGCTCTGGAAGATTCTAATCTTAAGGAAACTTTTGGATGTGTAATATAGACTGTAGGATTGAGACGAACTCCACCGTCGATTTGAGAGGAGACTTGTATAAATAAGCTAAGAGCTCATTTGCATTATAACCAAGCAGAAAGAAGTAAGAAGTAAAAGTTGTAAACAAATAGAGTTCAAGTAATACAAAGCCTCTTTGAGTTTCTCTCAAGTCTCTCTTGTGCTTAACTCTTAGCTAACTCACTTAGCACACATAATACTTGTGCATTTGCAACATGATAAGGCTGACTTAACTAGTGTCGCAAGGGGCTAAGTGCTGTATGGTAGCTTTTGAAGAACAAGTCTATGACATTAGGCTCCCTGGAGAGAACTAAAGAGAGAGCAAACTCTGAACGTGATACCACTTCTCCTATTTACCTCAATATATAGATACCTATTCCTACTTCCCCCTGATACATGCTGGTTGTTGTGGAGTCCAGACCTACTTACTGGTGCCATAACCCTGAAGAGGTGCAGGAAGCCAGTGCCACCCTTTAGCATAGCTCTTATAAGACACAGCCTTTTCTCCCCAACTATCTTGGCAAAGGTAACCCACATGAAGATAACCAACCCACAAGAGTTTGATAAAACAGTGGACCCCAAAGAGCTCCCCTCAGTCCTCTCATAGAAGCGAGGGAGCATTGTCGATATCAGAGATGATATAATGAAGGACAAATGGGAAGCAAGGTATTGCCTGTCCTCTACCTCAACACTTAGACATGTAATCCTTCATCTGACCTAATTTATCATAACAATTGCCTATGACAACTAAAGTTCAGACTTGTATAGTCAAACACACAACTATTTTAGAGAAGTTCTTGATTCGAACTAGAAAATGTGTCCACACAAGAATACAACAACTATAGTGAGTAATCATAAAAAATGATAGGAGATTCCAAAATAGCAATATAGCAAGGATATATTGAGAAATTGTCACCGGATAATAAACATGACCTTTTAAAATGATCATCAGAACTTTATAGATAACTAGGGAGATCAAAACCTTAAAGAAGTTTACAACCCTATATGGTCAACAGCTTCTTCATCGCAAAAATATACCAATAACTGCCTACACACCTAAAAGGGGGCGATTCTGATAAAGTCCTAAGGTACTTACAAGGAAGCTGAAGTAAATACAAATCCACTTGTTGAAACTAGTTCTCCACATGTGCAAAGTGCATTTCAAACATTCTAACATCACCCTCGAAAAGGAAACTTAGAGACAAGAAAAGATAAATGCATTGAAACCCTAATGATCTGACCTCCATGGCCAACTTATAGATGAGAAAGATCCAAATAGACAGTAAGAACTCAACAATCATCATACCTCATGGTACATTTCTCTAACTAAACAAAGCTAGTACCTCGTAGCTAGAAATCAACACTTCTCTAACTACATCAAATGGAGAAACAATCTATACAATTAACCAAAAGATAATCAACAAAGAAAGTACTATAGAACCCCTGAAGTTCTGTGGAGCAAAGATAAATCTTGATATACTTTCAAAATTGAGAAGGATTGCACACATTCTAGAAAGGGGGCTTGAAAACTACTAGATCAAAGGCATGATGGAACTTGATGATCTATCACAAAGCTAGGCACCAGATGGAAAAAGATTTCCCAAATAAAAGGTAATCACAAACGATTACACTATCAAAGAAACTCATATCGGCATCCTAAAGAAGAATAATGACTCCTATTACTAGCCCAAATGATGTGAAGAGTAGTTGCCAAAGGAGTTCTAAAGAAAAAAGTTGAGATTCAACTTACGATGCTAACATCATAAGGACACTTGCGTCCAAAGTTGTCCCTCAATGCAACAAAGTGTGCCTTCCATGCACCATAAGCTTCTCTTTTTTTTTTCCTTAGCTGATTTATGGTAGGTGTTACCTTTATTTATTTTCAATTTTAAAATACTACTTTCTTCAACTAGATATTTCCATTAGAACTAAACAAAACCAACCCCCATACGCACGATACTCTCGTATTGTTATTGATTACTTGAATGAATTTTTTTTTCTCTGAAGTATTGTCTTATATAATTAGATGATTATTTGATGCCTCACATGATGAAGCTCTTTGAAGTTTCTTTGGCATAGATCCACTACAAGACTCCTTCAATAGTATCTAATTACCGTATATAAGACCACCATAAATCCTCTAGGGAGGTAAGTAGAAACACTACCTTTGACTTTTATTTTACGTAAACCTACTATATGATCCCCTCAGGAGCACGTTATAGCTGCATATAAGCTCATCCTAAATACTCTCTAGCACTGCCCTTAGAGGTAAATGGCAGCACTTTTATGAATAACTTTAACATGAATCCACTAGATGGTCCCTCTATAGGTACATGGTTGCCGTAAGCTCATCGTAAATATTTCTCGGCATCATCTTCAAAAGCAAGTGGTAGCACCTTGACATCTTTGACAAATTACACCAATACTTGAATTGGGTTGGTACTTACTATACGATTTCTCCAAGAATACATGGTTCCTGTGCATAAGCCCACTAAACAACCTCCGCAGAGGCAAGTGGCCATATCACAACATCATTAAATGAATTACAACAATACTTAGACTAATTTCGCATAATCCCACTATGTGGCATCTAAGGAAGTACATGGTTGCCTCCTTAAAATCAACAGACGAACCTCTCCATAGGCATATGGCCAAGCACCACCTCACATGACAATAATTCAATGTTTGGTAATAAAATCTCTTGAGCAAAGCCCGCACTCTAACATCATCACAATACTTAGCATCCACAATAATCAAACTTTACTATAACTATTGTTAATGGTATTGAGATCCTTGAACAGACCCATTGTGGAATGCCATCAAAATACTTGATTTTTATAAATCCTCTCCTTCAAGGCACTCAACTGCAATCAAAATTAATGATTAAGTGCTACAACAAAGCTCACTAGTGGGGTGTCTACTTGATTTCGACAACATTAATTAAGCATCAAAATGAGACCTTACTGGTAGGGCACCCAAGCAAACTTCAATTAATTAATTACTATGAAATGATCTCCCTAGTGAAACTCGTATGCGCTCTTGTGCACCTTTCTACAGGACTTGATAGTACACCTTTAAAAAGACTTGAGACAAAACTTGATAAGAAAAGGATCCACACCTCATTTACGCTCCATCACTACACGTTAAGCTCAGATTGATAATATGATAACCCATGAAGGTCATTCATTTGGCAAAGTGTATGAACAAATATAAATGAATAAAAATTTTCCTTAAGCAAAAAGGAGGTAAACATCCACAATGACAAAAAACATAAAGAAACATCTAGCCAATACTTGGCCTCTAAAAAAAACAAACAAATCCAAAAGATGAGCCAAAACACTACTTAAACTAAAGGAAAACACAAAATAGTCCTAAATAAAGGGATTGTCTGAGTTATTTATAGAGACGTGAACTTACACTAAACATTCATGTTAACTCCCTTAGCATGAAGCCAAATAAAATCTTCCAAATCATTCACAAAGCGCCAAGTTTCACCAAAAAAACCAAGTATCCAGGAAAAGATTAGACAACAGGCACCTCAATAAGTGCTCGGCCAACACCACACCCAGACTCCTACCTTGCAATCTCCACAACGATTGCCCTAAATGGGCTACCACCGCAAGAGAAATATAAAAATACAGCAATGTGTGGATGATGCCTCAAAAAGCAACAAAATTCACGTAAAATGAGTTTTTCAATTGACTCAATGCAACAAAGAGTATGATAGTGCTTAAACCCTCGTACCAAAGGCAAGAAGTCTAACAATACTACTCATTTAAGCATTACCCTACGTTCGGCTAACACTTAGCCAATAAAAGAAAAACAATAAGGGCTCATGAAAATCACAATTATTGTGAGACTCCTCAAAGAGACTCGCTAAATACACTTCTAACAACAAGATCATAATCATGCATAGTCGAAAAATCTTTAAGGTGTAAAGTGATATTTTCGCAATAAGACCTCCAAAGATTGCACAAAACGATGCAATGCAGTATCACATCCCAAGAGATCCCAAAAGAAACACCTCCCTAAGAAACTTGACTTTGAAAGAACTCATGAACATAAAAAGTGACAAAACATCAAAAGAAAACCCCCATAAATATAAATGAAGTCAATCTTATCATGGCAGCCCACTATAGAAGTACCTGCATTGCGGGTACCTAGAGCAAGAAAACTAACAAGTAATTTTGAAGGCTTATCCTAGCTATGAAGGTTTCCACGCAAGCTTAAAAAATGCTTAAGTACTTTAAAGAACATAAAACTCAACAAGCAATCCTGAAGGATTTGTGAGATGAAAAGCTCCATGGAAATATTTAAGTTCTATGTAAAACACAAAGCGAGACATGCATCAGCCTCCTATATATTTATGTTTAACCAACACTTAATCGCTGTAAGATCTTAAACTTACTCTTCGCACAAAACAAATTTTAAATATAACTCTAAATACTTAGGAAAGACTTACTCTTGGAAAACACCAAAGAACACCTTATGAAATCCAAGCTTTGATAGAGTTTGTCCAGATGACTAACGAACAAAGTGCCTCCTAAAGAGACCTGAGGAATTGACAAGACCATGACCCTTACTAATAACCTCAAGTGATTAGCCAAGCGTGAAACATGTAATGAACTTATTCAAGTTTCGTGTGAAGTGCCGAACTACTTTTGATGAACATTCTTGGCATTCTTCAAAGATGTGAAACTTAATCCTGAGAAACTTTTTGAAGTCCTCCTATGAGGTTATGCTAGCAATCATCTTATCCTTATCGCAAAAAAGCCGAATAATCACATTTGTTAAATGGACAGATGCTCAACTCCGACAGAATGCCTCACTCAGGCACCAAAGAAATGGTCGAGAACCTAGTAAACACCCAGCATACGCTAGTATTGTGCGCCCAAGAAAAGCACCCAACAAATGCCCTCATGTGGGCGCTCAACAGATGCCTTTATGTGGGCACCAAGCTAACATCCAGCCATGGGTGCTCACCTGACTACATTTATGCCAGTTGCCCCCGAGACAACCAGCCACTCCTTGAATGTGGTGCTCTCAATGCTATCCCTTTTTTTCATTTCTCTATTTTTTGCATAGCTTAATTCAACTTCAAACATAACTTGATTTAGGACCTGTTTCTCAATCTTCCACTTTTTACAGTCACTTGCTTAAAATTTGTCTATGTCTTTAGGTAAACACAATGCAAATTTTTCTAACTCTTGAGACAAATACAAGGAAAAAAATTTGCTTATGGCATTAAATGAATACAGGCAACTATCACAACACCTTCTAAAAAACTATTAGACAGCGCAAATATACACGTAACTTGATCAATGAAAATTAATTGAGATACTTACAACAACCTCCCCAAGATTTGGGATAATAACAAAAACTTTCCCTATAGTTTGTGAAATTGTAATAACCTCTCTTGGAGTTTGTTGCTATCTAACAATTCAATCTTATCGTTAATCAAACTAACGAATTTTGTGGACATCATAGTAGAAATTTTTACAAAATTTAATTCTATCCTTCAATTGATGTACTTAGGTGTTAATTTTTTTGTTAGACCAAAATGCTATGCACCATGCATGCCATGGTTGTAATGATAATTAAATAAGCATAATAGAGGGAATAATATAACATATTAAAATAATGTTTAATGTTGTAGTTGAAAATATAATTTAGTAATTAACTTTTAATTTAATTAAGAAAATTAATCAGTCAATTAATAAATTAAATTTAAAAAACACAACTTATTATTTTCATACGTCTAAACGCTAATAATAAACATAAATTAAAACATTAATAAAATTTCATTAATTTTTAATAAAATATTGAATTTCAATAATTTCAAATGCCCAATCAATTTTAAAATAATTCTTTAAAAAAAATATAAACTTATTATTTTTTTAAATTAGTGTAATTTTGATAATTCTAAATTACTAATATAATACATTTACATATATTAAACATTCATAAAATTTTATAAATATTAAGTAACTTTTTTAAAAATAGTTAAATAATTTTAAATACATGATAAATTTTCTAATAATTACGAGAATATACAAGCTTATTATTTTTTAAATGAGTGTTAATCATTTTAATTTACTCATAAGAAATTTACTTATATTCAAATATTAGTAAAATTTCATAAATATTAAAATAATCTTACATACAACTTATTTTTTTTCTTTTAATCTTTTTATATTATATTCCTCACATTTTGCCCACAATCCAGCCCAACCTCCTACGCTTACCGCACCCCCACATGGCAGCCGACCGTGGCTGCCTTGGATGGCAGACCCACATGGACGCCATCCATGGCTGCAAATGTTAGCCATGACAGCCAACTATGGCCCCCGTTGCAGCCATGGTTTGCCACGACAATTGGCTAAATTTGGCCAAATTTGCCCGTAGGACGACCAACCCCGCTCCCTATTTCCCTCTAAGTATATATATATATATATATATATATATATTAGAAAAAAGATAAATTAATGATAAAATAATAAATGATAATATAAAAATTGTTACTAATTATATATATTAGGTACAATGATAATAATAATGTTCAAATTGTTACCACTAACAATTAGTAATTCCACTATAATAAAAACTATTTTTGTTTTTTGAACTTAGTGACAATTTAATAGTACTAACAGTAATTGAGTAATTCCACTATAATGATAATAATAATGTTCAAATTGTCACTATAATGAAAACTAACAGTAATTGAGTACTTTTAGACTTTTCTGCACAATTTTTTAACGATTAGTCACCTCAAAGAAGGTCGGTCAATGTAATTTTCAAAACCACAAATGCCTACCTGTATTTATCTCAAATCTCATGAAAGGTCAATATTATCCCAAATTAAAATAACATTATTTAATGAATTAAGATAAAGCAAAAATAAAATTGAACTTTTTGATATATTTTCAACATGAAAATAAGATCTTTAAATTGAAAATAGGAAGCTTAATGATGTGATCAATTAAGTCCATAAGAATAAAATGATAAAAGAATTGAAAAGGACCCAATAGATCCAAGAGACTATTAAATAATAAGGCTGGAGAGCCCAAATCAACCATACTCATAAAAGATAAAGGGGCATCAAAACCCTAATGGGCTTAACCTCATTAAAAAAAAATCATAAATACTAAGCCATGAAAAAAAAATAGAACATAAGAAATCATTCGTAAGGAAATGCGAACACTTGAGAATTGAAAACTCTTTTCACCGCACTCCATATAAAGTGAATCTTAAATCTTGCTGATTATGAAAAACATCTCAACTCCATTTTCATGCAATAACCAAATCAATCCAACCAAAATCCTTAAACGTCCAAGTTAATAAATTGGCCTAGAAAGGTGGAAAAATAAAGTTGCTCAAGCTAAATTATATCTTTAATTTTGTAAAGAGAGTATTCTTAGCGTTGAGCACGCAACAAAACCAATTTGAGTACAAAATTTGATTTATCAAAAATTCATAAATCATAAAAAGAAATTAATGACAAAAAAGTGATATACGACAAATAGAAAATAAAATATACCAATCTACATGGTTCAATAAAATCATCTACATCCACAAAAATTTTCATTGTTTTTTTTTTTTAATGTGACAAAAACTTATAGATACAAGATAATATTAACTTTAATATGCCTAAGCTCAAGACAAAAAGTAACCCTTTATATAACCATTTTTCAAAGTCATCGAAGAAATATTTTAGATCTGTTTGTGTTACTTCACTTATATTTCAAACAAGTATTTTATGAATATCACAAGTTTTGTAAGTGTCTTTCAAGTAATCAATAAACATCCATATTTATAATAGTAAATTACTTGACTATCCAACCTAATTAGGCAACTAAATCCTAATTCTACAACAAAAAATTAGATAAAAGCAAAATTTTCTATCTATAAAAATAAACTACTTGACTACTCTGCCGCCTAAAATTAATAAACTTTCCACAAAAAAGTTATAATTTTACAATACATAAGTAGATAAGATTAAATCCTTAGAGATCAAAAATTTTAGTCAAACTTAATTTTTGAATAGTCAAAACAAGTTATGATGTTTAGTGGTGTGTCACTTGATGATTAATGGATCATTGAGATATCTTAATATGAGACTCCCACATCATCCTAATTTAAGGGCTAAGATCGATATTGTATTTTGTTGAATTGAATTAACTTGACCCCAGTAGAATAATACAATTCCATACAATGTCTAGGTATTTTAATTAAAAATTAAGTACCTTTTAAACATACAAAATCTAACCTAATGTAACAATGTTTGTAATGATGTCTTTACAGTTTTAATTTATATGGATAATCTTGCATGATAGACACAAAAAAAGCACACTCAAGTGTGATCTGCTGATGTCCCTTGCAATTTTAATCTACATAGAGAATTTTATAAATAATTTTGCGAGGTGGACACACCCAAAAATTAGGCTGATGTTGACATAGATGTGCCGTGCCCACTTCCCAACATACCCATAAGAAGAATTTGTATTCCCGCCCCTGCCTCTTGTTTTGCAAGCCAAACAAGCAACTTTTCCTTATCAGCGTTGGCTAGTCTAGCAGTACAGACAAAAAGATCATAATTGAAGCCTATTTAAGAAATAAATATAAAAGTATTTAGGCTCGAAGAAAATCTATAACAGTGAAAGCATGGGCAGGAAAGACAAAGCAAAGTACAAGTTGTTGAATGAGAACGAAAGCAGTGCAAAGATAAGGGTCATACATTGACGGGTCCTCCAACACCCAACACCCCACCCCCCACCAAACAATTCTAATATCACCATGGTTGCAAGAAAATATCACAAAAACTCATCTCAGTTCTTTTGCGTGGGTCTGCAATACTTACTAGATTTATCCGTCGCCGTTGAATGGAAGGAAATGAATAACTTTTTAATTTAACTGGATCGATTTTTCCTCATCCAACATCTTCTATTCATTATCATTGAATTGATAAAAAACATATGAACATATATCTATATAGATATATATATGGTTTTCAGTATCCATGCCCTCCTATGTAATTCAACTGTCTTAATTTGATCGAATAAACATATCGCACCCAATCGACTCGTCAACACTAAATTGCCGAGGATGAGTGGCTTTTATTGCCCATTGCTTTTGAGTTAAAAATCATAACTGAACTATATATGCATACCGTAACTAATCCAACCAAAAATATCACCGCCTTTCATGGCCATAAACGATTGTAAGCGATAATACATTGAACACATAGCAATCATACAGTGAATGGAGGATTATGAACTGATCTCGTGATACAGTATTATACCGAAATGCAATATGACAATATTATAAAATAAATTGTTAATATACCCTATAAAAGAGTTCTTTTATTACATTGGGTGGCACATATAAAATTTAAAGTCAGCATAATACAAGCCTTAAATCAGAGGCCCATCCCATCTGCTGCACTGATCTTTAAAGAAGTCAGTCTGCAGCAAGGTACGTTAATTAATCCCCAGCCACGTTTCTCCACTGCACCTGTCATCTCCCTCCAGAGATAGGACTGGACTACTGCAACCCACACTCAAAAATTTTACCCTCTTCATCTTCTTCCGTCTCTGCAGCATTCAACAAACCAACGAAAAGAAACAAAAGAAAGCAATCCCTCTCGGAAAAGCTTGCAGCTGCAACAGCAGCACGCTACGCTCCACCTCCACCCTCAAATTTCCAACCATTCCCCACATTGAAGCAACCCCAACAACCCAACTTCCAAGTTCCACACGCACCGCAACACCATCAATCAGCAGCTGCAACACCTTTCCGGTTTTAATGATTTTTCTTCTACTCTACGCCAATGCGAATTTTCACATTCTTTCAACATACACAAGTATTTATAAAAGATGAAACGCCAAAAATTATTAAATACAATAGAATGAAGTTCTAATGAAACTAGATAGATACAGAAGTGTGAATCATTGGCTGCAAATTTTAAGCATTAATCTCCATAACTAGTACTATGGCATCTCCCAAGAAAACAAACGAAGAAGAGAGATACCATCATTTACCACAGGATAAAGAGAAGTTTACTTGTTCTTTTTCTCTAGCTAAACTAATAATAAACAGGAGACAAAATTGCTAGCTAGTGAATTTAAAACAATTTAAACTAAACCAAACATACAATTTTAAAGAGTTTTTTTTTTTAAAAGAAAAAACAAGAACTACAGAGCATTAACTCAGCATCATCGTCATATATGCAAAAATTGATTCAGTAAGGCGGTGGTTGTTGTGCCTGCGGCTGTCTGGCAGTTGGTGCCCAGATAACATCGGAGGGCTGATAGCTGTAAATATGAGCCCCACCGCTATCTCCGCCGGAGACCGTCTGCGGAGACTCATGGCGATCATGTCCGCCGTCCCGGGCAGCCGTATCCTCGTGATCCGCCTGCTGCAGCCTTTCGTACGAGGGGCTGTTAAAGCTGGCGGCCATCAGATAGATGGTCCCAGCCGAGACCAAAGGCCCAACAACTAGACCCCCCACCATCTGCCCCTGCGGACCCGCAAGAGAAACGGTGAACGACCCATTTCCTGCCCCAAAACCACCGGAGGGCAATATAGTGGCCGAGATCGATAAAATATCGAAGCGGCCGTGGAAGGTGACGGTGGCGCCGGGAGTGGTGGAGGGCTGCTTGAAGCTGACGTTGGCGACGACGCCGTGACCGTTCAGCACGCACAGGCCCATGTTCCGCTTCCGGGAGAAGCGAGTGGTTGATTCGATAACATCAACGCCGGGGGGCAGCTCGAGGACGTAGGGGCACATAGACTGCTCGGATGAGTCCCGCGTGATGATGACCGGGGGTTTGGGTTTGTTCTTGGAGCCGGGGGGCCGCCCTCGGGGTCGGCG
>JACGDI010005286.1:1873744-1903196 GCA_014898725.1 Jacaranda copaia | reverse complement strand
TCTGATCGATACCTTATTATTGTTATCCTATCTCATAGTCGATTGGTTGTAATTGTCTACGAGTAGGATAAGGCATATAGTTGGCCATGCCATCTATGTGTGAATATTCAAGCCAATCACTCGAGCTGGGGGAATAAGGATTTCTGTGTTTTGAAAGTGAAGTAATAAGGTAGGAAAACTATCGACAACATATTTTGTAAGGGTATTATGGATTTCATTTTTAGTGTTATTTAATCTTATCTTTTGTTTATTGCATGTATCCTCTATTCAATTTTTTGCCACTGCTATTGTTATTCTTAACTGGTTCTAGAGGTTGTGACCATACTACTCTGCAATCTCATGTATATGTCCACCAAAACAAGTCTAGTTGTCATTGTCAGTGGTCCGTTGTTGCTATATTAAATTACTATTTCTGTTTGTGGCTACTATGTAAACTATGCAATTTTTGTTGTTTTTACAGCTCACTAGGTCATTTGGACTTACAGTTTGTATTGTTCATTTTGTTCTTCTCCTTGATAAGATCACGCGAGCCTCATGGGATTAGGTATATTTGTACATGTTGTATGTAGTTTTAGTTGATGTAGTTAGACAGCGTTGAATCACTGAAACCCCTTTTTGTGATGTAGTATACCTTGAAGGCATCATTTTGTATGTGATATTGATGTACAGGTATAACTACTAGAGATCAATGTGAAATTTGGAACTTTTTCCTTCAATATAATGTAGTCTTTCACATACATTCTTTGGGGAATGATTATTGGGTCACTAGCACCCTAACTAGGGCTTCCACTTTTGGACATAGGCGTTACAAAATTAAAAATAAAATTATATTTCAAAGTCGAAGAGAATATATGTTTTCATAGTTGGGAGTGGATAAAATGTTACGATCTATACAGCATATGTCGAGCAGTCAACTAATCAAGTTTGAGGTTTGGGGTTTAAACTCTAAAAAACCTCAACGTGTGTGTATGTGTAGAAAAAAATACTATTGACATACCCTACTAAGACCATGGGGGCATTTAAATAACAAATCTAATAAAAGGTCTAATGTGATTGATTAGAATAACCTACTAAGCTCATTTAAGGTGGGCCCCTTAAGCCTAATAGGTTCAAGCCCATCCACCAACTTCCACAGCCCAAAAGATATCGACTAACTCATTTATTTTTTTAAATTGAGCAATCTCTCTATATGAATGCATTCTTGGAGCAAAATTTTCTAGCCCATGCAGAGACAATTTCCTAGCCTGCATACAACTATATAACTTGATTGAAACTATGCATTGCAAAGTGTTCCATATGATTTTGACCAAACATACTTTGGCATGGTTCAACGAGATGCCCACCAGATCCATCATTGGATAAAAGCAACTAAAAGTATTTCCTCCACAACTTTTTTATCATTTGTAAATATCCTAAAGCAGTGGCCTACCTCTTCACTATAGTAGAAAGATGGAAAAAGAAGCTTGGGGGTAATATATTAGCTATTTTTTCTATGAGGTCCATGAAATTCCTCATCTAAATTAAGAGCTCCTACCTATCATCATTCAGCAAAACCTAAGCATCGCAAGTTTAGAGAGTCCATTGCAGGAGAGACGTCCTTTGCCCTTGGAAACTCCTCATCCGAGTAGACAAATACATCTAGATCAAGAAGATAATGACTTTAGTCGACAGCCATAATTGAAAATTGTGAGACAAAAAAGCCAATTCAAGTGAGAACTTAGATAACCAATGACATAATTAATTAAAATGGTCCAGCAGATACACTTTTCACAACAACCAAAAAGCGAAATACTTGTGGTTGCCAAGTAGCAAGGCTTAGTTGAATGGCCACCAAAAATAGCAAACAATATAAAGAGGCAGAAATCTTGAAAGTATTGATGCTTTCACCATGACCATGGGCTTACAATTGAGAAGTGCCAACTTGAAAGATAAAATTGAGAAACTAATCCAGTGGAGGCACTTGAAAGAGTTTGTAGCCTAGAGGCAAAATAGTACTAGGAAGCAATCCCAATACAAGAATGATAGATAGTATCAATAATCTTTAAGTGATGGTCAGAACCTCAGAAGGAGCAGCATCGGCAAGAAATAAACAATTTGACACTGTAAGTGCTTTTTCAGTAGTCTCTAGAAATCCCCTAAGAGCAATCTCATCTAGCATATGAAAGGCCTTTACAGGAGAAGCAAGGCAACCATATGCTCACACTTTAGAGCTAACTTTCAATGTACATGAAATATGCCTTCGCTTCCAAGCATTACTTTTGAAAAAAATGATGTAGACGTAACAAAGGACGAGCACAATGAAGTGTTGGTGATTTCAGCTTTCCTTGCCAACTTTTGGATAAATAAGATCTTAGTGGACAACTAGAGTTCCACAAATATCATTTTCCATGTGTACTTCTTCTATTTGGCATAGATAACACCTACCTGCAAAAGATCAACACTCGACTAGTTGGGTTCAGTAGAGAAACTATGGAGGTATTTGGAGAAATCTCCCTCTCTCTTTCCTCGGGCATTCATTCTCGTAAGGTCACAAAGATGGTAAAATTCATGATAATCAAGGCCCTTTCTATAGATAATGTTATGCTTAGGAAGCATACCTTGAACCTCTTTTTAAGTAGTTGTGTCCACTTACCATAAAAAGATAAAGTTCCTCATTCCTAGTGGAATAAGAGAAGTAGCCAGTAACCAATACATGACTAGAGAATGCTCCACTAGTATTCTAAAGAAGGCGTATGAATGCAAGCTCATAGAAAGGAGGAACCATCAAAGAGGAGAAAGTTAGCAAATACTTCTTAGGCTAAGAGTGCTTCTAAACCCTAGAAAATGGCTCCTTGAGATACAATTAGGTCACCAATAGAAAAGTTTACTTATTTCAATTCATTAAACTAGCTTTTTTATAAAATTTGGATTTAATTTTTAGTAGATCTAGATTAGCCTTTTTTTTCCTGAATAAATTATGTTTGAGACTGGGAGACTGGGAATGTCATGAAATTCAATAAAATTTTTTATTTTTTTGTTACCACTTTTCTCAAATTATTGTAAACTAACCTTTTGTAGGACAAACATACTAGTAAGACCTTATGCATAACCAAGAACAACCTAGCAATAAAACTTGAGGATCACCAAAAAACACCCAATAATAAGACCTTGGGCACATCAGAAAACATCTAAGTGGTAAGACCCTATGTGTGCCCCAAAAAAATCTTTGTAGTAAGACCCTCAAAGGGGCTTGCGAAATGATATCTCTATGATAAAACCCCAAGTGGGCTCGTAAAAAGATATCTCTACCATAACACCACTAAGGGAGCTTCTGGGAAAACATCCTAAGGTCTTATACAAAGACATCTCCATTATAAAACTTCAAGGGCCATGCAAAAAGGCATACATGCAATAAGACGCTAAGATACACACAAAAAGATATCTCAACAAAAGACCCAAAGGGGCTCTTCAATCGATGCAACTTAGCAAAGACCTCAAAGGGTCCTAAGAACAAGCCATCTCCTTGCAAAAACCTAAAAAGGCAAAAACATGATAAAATGTAAACAACATTAAAGCAAAATAAATCACATTCATAAAACTATAGAAATTAAAAAAAAAAAAAAAAGAGGTATCTAACTTAGCAAAAAATAGAATAAAAGCACAAAAGTTGTCCAAGCATCCATGATAAATGTATGAAGTTTAGCAATACCTAAGTACTGAAATTGAAATGGCATTATGCTTACCCTAGGCTATCAATAAAGAAAAACATATCTATAGGAAAAAACAAAAGTGAAGACATTCATAGCAAAATGCCTAAGTCCTAACATGACTTCTACTTAACTCCTCTGAGGTGTCGTGATAGTTAGGTCCTTCACTATGGCCTCACTGGTCTATGGAGCCCTACCAACCTCTCCAATAAGTAATTCATAGAGTTGAGCAACAAGTCCATTAGAGGATATCACCTAATATGATGACAGTCTTACATAGTCTACCGATCCTAAATCATAGTGGTATCCATCTCGACTATTGTAAATAACTTATTCGACTCCTTGGTTCCTTCATTGTCTTCTCTGGCATGATAAATAGATAAGCCTTCCCTATGGAAAACTTCATAAACTTCCTTTTAGTCTTAACTTCCTTAGTGTATCACTCCTTTAGCTGGTCACAGTCCTTTGACATCTTGTCAAGCTTTTTAACTTTTTGATCAGTGTCCTGAGATAAACCTATGACCTCCTTTTTGAGTGGCAATCTCTACTACTATCCTCTTCGCCTAGCAAAATGTATGCACTATCAAATTCAAATTCTATTCCAAAAATAATATATATGCATCAAGATAATAATTTAGAGTCATAAAGGAATGAAGAAATAGAGTGAATGCTTACCTATGCTAAGTCCCCAATGACAAGCTCTAGCAACTGTGAAGATGAGGAAATCTTTACCTTACACTAGTCAAATTCATTGACTCTGCATCTTAAAGACTGTCAATACCATATGCAATCTCATAAGTATTCTAATGTAAGCTAATATCGGAGCTTCTCCTCAACCTATAATAGAATAATATGTTGCTTATACCAAAATATTAAGAGTAGGGGTAGTCAATGATAAAATCTCAAGGCTTCTCAACTGGCCTTGGGATCACTAGCTCCGAACCACCATTTATGCTTGATTAAGGCGCTGAAGGGGGGAGCGAAGGCAAAGATTTCCCTAGAGCCCTTGACATCGAGCAACTGAGGGTAAACCTCTGTGCTATAGCCCTAATGGAGACCCCTTACAAATACTCTCACTTTTCCTCTTAGCCATGCCCTTTGTCAAGTTAATCTTCTTCCCTGTCGCAACTAAACCAAGTTACCTCGCAAATACATAGAATGAGGAAATACTCAAAAAGCATAAGTGTCAAGGGAAAGATGTGAATATGAAGATAAGTTCACATGCACACATACAAAAAATTAAGTACCAATAAGAAACATATAAGATACATCAAATAAAAAAGTGAACAACCTAGCGTTGCTAAAATACTCTTGAAGACCATGATGAACCTTCTGCAAATGCACTATGGAGGGGTGAACTACTCCACACATAGGGGACACTCCAACCATCCTTTCTGATAAAGAAAAAGTGGTGTTTCCAAAGCCCTAGAGAAGATAATATCTTACTTAAAAATCTACACCCTGGCCTAGGAAAAAAATAGAAAAAGGATCATTTGATATCTTTCTAACTATAAATAAAGTATGAAAACTATCTAGAGAGGTTGCAACACCTAACTTTCTAGAGTAATTTTGGAATTTTATAAAATATGGAAACGAGGGATCATGAGAAATAAAAAACTCAAAGTAACCACTAAACTTAGTGAAGTATCACAAAGGAGGCAATTTAAGATGGATCCTCAAAGAAGAAAGCACAAACTTAAACTTATCAAAAAGACTTATCTTGTATCTTGAAAGGTCTAACTCTTCCATAATGAGCGAATTAGACAAATCACTAATACAGAAAAAAAAAAAAAAAAAAAAAAAACAAAACAAAACTCTCTCATTGAAATAAGAGCATCCTCAGGCATCTCCTTGGAGATGTTGTCCTCCTAAACTCAGAATTTGACTGTTACCACAAAAGACTCATTAGAAGCCAATTCTCTAACTAAAAAATTGCAATGTGCTTGCAATATATAGCAACACAATGCAGAACAAGACAATAAGATGTACCCAAGGAAGGGCCCTAAACTCCAAAAACTCTGCAATGCTACAAAAAGAGCAATCTCTATGAACCTGCACATAGCTAACCCTAGCACAACCGCTGAAAGAGATGGATGACCTAGTGGCAGAGCCACCTAGCTAGATGTCTACCTAAGAAACCACCTGAGAGGTAGGTGCCTTGCGAGCAATCATCCCATACAAGCAGGCACCCCCAG
Source organism: Jacaranda copaia (assembly GCA_014898725.1). NCBI lineage: Eukaryota > Viridiplantae > Streptophyta > Magnoliopsida > Lamiales > Bignoniaceae > Jacaranda > Jacaranda copaia. The sequence continues at coordinate 1,897,315 of JACGDI010005286.1, read as the reverse complement.
TATGAAAGAGTAGTCGACCCTTCGCAATTAGTAGCCTCTAACATCACCACACCATCATTTTTGTTGATGATGCCGTCATATGAATCGACCTCGCTACTATCATCACTACCATATATTTTTCTAAGATTTAACTCTTTATCTCTCTATATTTTCTCTATCTATCAAGTAAGATGACTTCCCTCAAGGAAACTTCGCAAAGTGTCTTTCCCTCAAAATGTTAGATAATAAAGTGTTGGAAAGAAGAGGAGAGAGGCGGTGTGACTAATTTTTTGAACTCATCCTGCTAGCATTAAGGAAGGGCATCCAAGACTTGGTGATATATTATCGCCAAGGCTCATGGAAAGCGCAAGTTGCCAGCAAAGCACATCCATCAAACAAATAATAAAAATAAATAAAATGATAATTCTTAATTAACTAATAATTAATTGATTGAGAAATCATTACATTAATTAAACCTAGAAGAATTAAAGTTGATCATCATGGCAAGTTAAACTTAGAAGTAAAGGCTGAAAAATAGAAATTATACTTCCAGTTTAAAAGAAGTGATTTCCAATTAAAAATGTGGGGCTAGATGATATACTCAACAGAGATACTAGTAAAAACTCCTAATAAAAGCTCTAACATGATTAATCAAGATAACATACTAAGCCCAATTAGATGGGCCTCCAAGCTTCATGAGCTCAAGCCTAACCAAAACTCGACTAATATAAATCCCAATTTCCACAACCAGAAAGGCATTGGATGACTTGTTTTTTAATTAAAACACTTTCTCTATGCGGGCACATTCTTGGATAAAAAACTTGCTATTCAACAATTTTTAGAAAAGACCTTATATCTAACTCCGTGCGACATCAATTATGTATAAAGTGTGAGGGTTTTAGTAGCTAACTTGGTGTGTTATTGTACGATTTAACCAAATTAACTTTATTTTAAAAATAATAACAAGATGGTTTTCTCTTATTTTCTTTCTTGTCTCTAATATTGTTTTTCTACGCAACTATTTGTTTTTACTTATTCGTTTTATCATTTGTTTCATCTTATTTTTTTTCTTTTACTTATCCTAAAAATTTAGATAATTGCACTAAAAAATTAAAAAAATTATAGTAACATACAAAAAGTAAAGTAAAATAGTTTAAATGCATGCATTAATAAGTGTATCAAAATTGTTAAATTCATATAATTAGAAGGGCGAAACTGCTATTCAGCTTAAAAATAAAGCTAAAACAATAAATAGGTTTGGTTCGTTGAGTCATTTCTGTGCGTCGGTTGTCTGTCCGCGTTGGCAGTTGACAATGGCTGCACAAATTCAAAATCGCCGCCCGCAATCTTTGACAAGTGTGTTTTCCCACACCGCGCCCACCTTTTCTTCACACTGCACACCAACAGATCTTAAATTAAAACATTATTTCATACTTTAATGGATCATCAAACTCTTTTATTTTTTTTAAATTGCTTGAAGATATTAATGCTATTAAAATTTTATATCTTAATGTTCATTCTGCTATTTCTTTTTCTTTTTTGAAAGCATCAAAATAAGGCCATATATCTTAAATTGGATATCTTCTTGTTTAAATGTTAAAATAATTTTTATAATAAAGTGGTCATTTGGCACTTACGGCATCAGAGTCAAACTAACAAGAAATCTTTAGTTCAAATTTTACCGCCAGCCATTTATAAAAATAAAAATAGTTAGTTAACTTTACGCCACCACGTTGCTGCTGATGGCCCTACTTCCTATTTGTTTTTTTGTATAACCAATTTATCGCTCTCTAAGGCCTCGTTTTTCTGCATTTTGAGAAAATATTTTTCAACTTCAAAAAAAATTTCAAAATACATTTACGTTTCTCAAATTTTCTCCCAAAATACTATAATTTTTTACTCAAAAACCTCCTCATAATTCACTCAAAAAAACCCTACATCTTAAAAAATACGCTTATCCCCCTCATTTTCTCACTTCATCTTTCACATCACTCATTTATTTATCACTCTCTCACTTCACTTACACACACACACACACATATATATGTTTTGCCCTACAAACCTAATAAAAAAGTAATTGATTTGACAAAAACAATAAAGTTTGTCTACTCCAATAATATAAAGAAACAAATAATTTATTTTTAAATTATTTTTCATATTTTTTTAAAATAAAAAGAAACACTTGACATATTCTTTAAAAAAAGTTTCAAAAACCCATTTTTCCAAATTTTTTTTTTTTACAAAATGCCCCAAATATAAGAGAACAAGTCGTAAATTTTTGTTAAATGTCTCAAAACGAGACTTTGAGTCTTAAACTGCCTTCTTTTTTCAAAAGAATGTTTCTTACTTAAATATTAAATATTTGTCTTCTTTTAATGTTGGGTAACTGTTCATTATGGATTAAGAGTCACACTAACGTCCAAGTTTTAAATTCAAGTTTTACTGCCAGTAATTCATAAAAGCAACTTGATGCTATTGAAAGCGAAGTTACTGTTCGTTTTAGAAGTCAGTAAATTTTAAAGAGTTATTGCTTTGGAATGTGTTTGCATAAATTAGAGCTTTTAACTTTTTATGAGTAGTTTTTCTTTCTCTTTTTAATTTTGTGAGTTGATATTTATAGCGATTATATGCTTAATGAACTTTAATCCACTTGAATCAAGATGTCTATCTTTGTGGGCTTGATTAACTAAATTTATTGACTTTTTACTTTACTTATTATTTATTTGACTAGGTCATTTTAGTCAATTTTTACCTTTTTTACCTCCTTCGGCACTCACTAATATTAAAAGAAATATACAGTAACTGCACTAAGGAATGTTTTACACATATTAAAAATCTTTTCTCAATGGTCATTCAATATAATTGAATCATCAACTCACCCGTTTGTCTCAATGTTATCTGAATGCAATTGCAAAAATTTATAATTAAAAAAAAAATCATATGATGAATGAGATCAAATGACATAAATATAAGCAACGAGATAAGCTCTATTAATGTCTAATTTATTTGAACTATGAATGTTCAACTAGAAAAGGCCAAACAATGGAACAGTACAGCAGCCGCTTTCAAGTCTGATCGCCATTTAATTCGCGCGTTACGTCTGACTTCTTGACTTTGTTACGGAGACAAGTCAAAAGCGTTGGTCATATTTTTCTTCCTGGACTTTTTACGAGGAAGGGATAATTGTGTTTTTAATGTTGTATGAAAATAAAGTTGTTGTTTTTTTTTTTGGATAAATTAATAAGTGTTAGATTTTTACATCCAAGACATGCTTTTTTTGAGTTAGAGCTAAAATTAAAAGAATGATTCCTTAAATATATTTTTTGACTGTAAAAATTGATTTTTTTATTTTTGTTAAATCATAGATGGGCTAAGACTCACTTAGGCTGTGGAGTCCATCTAGAGTAAGCTTAATTTGATGGGCTCTAAGACTCTTTTAATTTAGCATATCATCTAGTTCTCTTATTTCTAATTGGAAACTTACAATTTCAAACTAAAAATATAATTTAATTGTTCATTTATGTTACTAGATATAGTAATTAATCGTAATTAATTTTAATGTTATTTCTTTAATGTAATTTAAATTAACTTCAATAATCAATTAATTTATGGCTTCATTTATTTGTTACCTGGGGAGGTAATGCTTTATAATCGAGTTGCATCATTGAGGGGCCTTGGCAATTAGAAATCATTCAAGACTTAGAAAGTTTCTTGGTTTTGTTGTTGGCAACATGAGTTTGAAAGATAATTTTCTTTGCCTTTTTCCTTTACTCCATCCCATTATTCAAATTTACTTGGAGCAAGGCTTTGAACTTGATAGAGCAGATGTCTCATTGAAAAGGATTGTTGCTGCGATATTCAAGCTTGAGGAGGAGGCTACAGAACTTGCCCAGGAGAGGAATAAAAAAAAAAAAAAAAAAGAGCTCAGTAAGGCACAAAAGGAGTATGACCAGCTGAAGAAGTTGTATGTTAAAGAGATAAAAATCAGGATGAAATTTCTAGAGTCCTCTATCATATAATAAAGTAATTTAACGGTTCCAACAAGTTCTTTGAGATAGTTGATGTGAGGGCCATCGTGATTTATAAGCAGACCATCCTTAATTCTTGCCGCCTACTTAGTGAGACTAGGCAGTGCAACTTCAGGGGACTTTTTGCTACTTGACCCAGCTATCTCCTGAGGTTTGTCTTGAGGCCATTGCAAAGGATCCAATTGTTGTGGCTTTGAGGGAGGTTGAGTAGGAATTTGAGTAGGACTTATTCTTTTTAGTAGGATAGCTTTGCTTTTGCTTGTCTCTTGTAGTATGCTAATTAGTTTTTTTACGACCAAATATAGGTAGAACATAGTTTGTTATTCATGTACTTTGATAATGTAAGACTCCACGCTTTTGCTTTGGATGCTTGAGCAACTTTTCTACTCTTTTCACACTTGGTTGTTTTGATGATTGCATGAGTTATGTTTTTTTGATCTTTTACATTATTTGTGTCTTGTCATGTTTTTGCATTTTTGAGGTTTCCCCATGAGATGATTCCTTTCTTCACACCCCTCCCCCCTTTTTTTAAGACTTTGCTATTGGAAAGCTTGTCTACAAGCTCCCTTAGAGTCTTATAGTATATTTAGCTTCTACAAGCCCCACTAGGGGTCGCACGCTATTTTTGATTTTTTCATGGCCTCTTGGGGATCTTATAGAAGTTTTTATTGTGACTAGTCCCCTTAGGGATCTTATAGTAGTCTTTTGTTTGTCTGTTGCGTGCCCCCTTGGGGATGTTATAGTTGTCTTTGTTGGTTTACCCTGCGCTTTTTTAGAGGCTTTATAGTGGTCTTAGTTTGTTTTTCTGTGTGCACAAGGTCTTATTGCAGTGTGCGCTTAGGTCTTACCGCAGCATGGGCTTAAGGTCATACTACTAAGTTATCGTTTTACACACCTAGGGTCTTACTAATATGCATAGCTAAGATCTTACCATGAAGCCATTATTTTGAACACCTAAGATCTTATTGCAGAGCATACCTATGATCTTACTACTAAGCCATCATTTCATGCAGCTAGGATCTTACCACATAGTGCATCCAAGATCTTATCATTAAGCAATTGTTCCACAAACCTAGGATCTTATCAATTAGCCTTTGTTCCACGTGGCTAAGATCTTATTGTAGAGTGTTCCTAGGATCTTATTGTTAAGTTGCTTGTTCTGTGGAGAGAGCCCTTTCGATTTTCCTATGAAGATGTTATTTTCACATGCCTCTTGGGTTTTATCGTGAATATACTGTTCTTGAAAAAAGTTAATTTGTAGTAAAATAAGACAAGTAAATAGAAGGAATCAAAATTTTTATTGATCTTTTAAAAGAAAATACACCATTCTTCCAAGTCTAGATAAGCTTTTATTCATGATAAACAAAAAGTGAGCCAAAGCTGTTGGACATAAAATTCAAACAAAAGAAAACCTAGTCTACTGAAATGAAATAAAAAATAAATCTTTGAAAGCAAATCCGCTATGCCTCAATTAACATGTTTATTGTCGTTAGGGGTATGCTCCTTCCTTGAAATGTTTGTTGAGACGTTGAGAGACACTTCTACCTTTACTAGGGTTCTTTCTACTATGGTCTTGCATTCCTTAGTTTTCCTCATTTGAAATGTTGCTTCCTTCATGAGAGTTCCCCAACGTTTGTTTCTAGAATTAGGCCCTTGCTTTCATCTCTTAAGTTGCTCCTACGAATTTGTCCAAGAATGTCTTGGTTCTTAATAAGAGGTTTCACTCTTTTTAGGATGCTGATGTAATGCTCTCTAGTAGTACATTGATCGCGTATCACTTTTCTTATCCCCTTGTGAATGGGGAGTCTCATTTTCATATGGCAGTTTGACGCAACTACTCAAAAGAGGTTCAAAGTATGCCTTGCAAAAATGATGTTGTAAATGAAAGGGGCCTTGACTACTAAGAACTTCACCATTTTCATTATCCATAGGGGATACGTACTTAAGGAAAGCAAGGAAAATTTCTCTAAGTGCTTCTATTATCTCACTGGTGAATTCCACGAAGAAGTTGTTATTTTTCTGTAGCTGGGCATTATCTACATCAAATTAGAGAAATGAGTTAAGGATAATTATTTCCACTAAGCTGCACTGTCCACCAAGATTTTCTTTACTGAAAAGTTGGTGAGAGAGGTTGAGATCACAAATGCATCATTATGCTCACCCATTCTTAGCTCCAAATCTTCATCTCCGAAGGTAGTATTGGGAGTTAGGGGTGCACTTCATGTATGCCTACCTTTGCTGCCCTTAAAAGTGCCTTCCGTGTGTTAAAAGAATAACCTCCTATAGGTCCTTCAAAAACCAAAGAGATGATGCCAACAATGGACAAGTTGTCAATCTCTTATCTATGTTGCTTTTTCAATATTAACTATTCGCAAAGTGAGTGGCAACAGTCTCTGTCGTTTCTATTTCTAGAATGCTCTCAAGCTATCATGCCTCTGGGCCATAAACTCTTTTATGGATTCATGTTGGATCAACTTCTCTATTTATTTTTCAAGTTGCAGCACTCTTCAGTTGTATACCCTTGATTGTAGTAGAAATGACACTACTTCTCAAACTTTTACTTCTTGAAATTGTCCACCATCTTTGTGGGGTGTTAGGCCAGACCTTGTTGCTCGATGACAACAGGTATTTTTACCATGGAGGCATTCAAAGGAGTGTATTTAGAGAACAATTTAGGAAGGCTGCATCGATGATCCTCCAACTTCTTACTTGTGTTAGTACCTTTCTCCTGCACCTTGCGCTTGTTCGCATTTATGGAAGCTAGCACCTCCTTAATGTGAATGTACTTCTCTACTCAAATGAAGAGCTCTTCAAGGGTTGCGAGTGGCTTCTTTGATATAGTTTCTTAGGATTTTTGTTACTTCAAGTTCTGTTAAATGATGCTAAGTTAGAACTCTTGGTTAAAATGTGGAATCTCATGAGTCGCTTGGAGTAATTGTAGGATGTACTCCCTCAACCCTTTCTATCTTCTGCTTGATGGTGAATAGGTATGTCGATATTGTCGGGTAGTTGTAGTTGATGGAGATGTTACGAAGAAAGTATTACACCAACTGTTCTCATCTAGTTATTCGTCCAATGGGCATCTGATTAAACCACATTAGGGGCCGCTTGGTTAGCATTGCTCCAAACACCTTGCCATAGGCAACTTCACTTAAATTATAGAGCTCTATTTGAGCCAGAAGGTTATCCAGGTGTTCCCAAGGTTCCCTCATATTACTGAATTCTGAGAGATTTATGACCTTTATGCCATAGGATAGTGATTCCACTGAGATGGCCAGGCAAAAAAAGCTACACCTAGGGAGAGCAACAACTAAAGGGAGATATTCATTTTCCATGCCTACTGAATGTTGAGGGATGGCAAGGCAAGTTGGAGCTTTAGTTATGGTAGGCAACCACTATGATGGATCACTATTTCATACTCTCGCTTGTGAACAAAAAATATGTATATACATCAACTGTGATTGAATATTTAGATGCACATGCTTCGGTGGACACTGATTGCTATTATTTAGTAATTTGAATAAGTGTTAGTTTGGTCAATACTTTTTAGTTTTAATGAGAAAACTTAGAATATGTCTCTTATGTTTAAAAATTAATAAAAGAAAAGCAAGACTATTAATTTTTAAGAAAACAAGATGGAAGAAATGATGTGCATTACAAACTCCCATTGGCTCACGGTGCCAGGTTGTAGGGAAGGGTTTGGTTGCTGCTGCCATAGTCTGTTGCATAGCCAAAGTGCTTGGGCCAGGTGCTGGATGTATGCTGCGTGGCTGCTGCTGGTTGAGTATAAAAATTATTATGTTGGGGGGTCGGAAGGGATCGACATGTTGCTGAGCAGGCGTAACGACAGTTTGATTTGCTCTTGCTATGCTTGTCCTTGAATGCACGGCAGGCAAAAGAAAGTTCATTTCTGATGATGTGGGGGCTTGCTTGGAGCGGAGAGAGAATTAAGTGTAACGAATTTGAGGGATGAAAATTAAAACTCTCTCTAATAATAGATCATATGCATTTAATGTGTATCCATTAATGGGAAGATAGGATTTGTCACGCGCCTCCCCTCCAAAAACAACAAAAACAATGCTCAACTATTTTCTTAAACAAAAAATTAAGTGCTAATTACAGTGGCTTTTCATAGAAAATAGTTTAATTAAATTAACAATTCAATTGCTGATTGAGCCCTCCCTTCAAAATTACTGACACCTCCTCCCGTGCAGATTTCCTCCCTTAAAAATTACAATGGTAGTGATAATACAAACAATGTACCCTCAGACATTAAAAATTCCATTTTTTGAAAAAAATAAAAAATAAAAAAAAGATCCAACACGATGACTTTTATACCCCCAATTACTCTTGCCTCTCCTCCCGTATCCCTTTGTCTACAATCGACAGGCACATGCACTCCAAATTCTTTTAGCATCAGTTCCTATGGATCCAAAGAATGAATCAACCAATTCCACTAACCCAATCCACCGACCAATTTCACGCTGTCAAAATATTAATCAAAACAAACAATCTTCTTCCACTAAATAACGTCAATTCGCCCTATGCCAAGAAAAAAGAATAGAATTCCAAAATGCAGATTTCACAGGCCTTAAAAGAGAGTTAAATCGAATTCAAGGATTTATCCATTCCAGGCCTCCCCTGCCATGCATTTCCCTGGACATCGATTCCTACAGTGGAAGGTCAGATCCATGGAGGCCACAAGTCTTTATCATTATATCAACACGCTGAATTGTATATGTATTGGGGTAGCCAAAATGTACACTTGTGATAAAAAGACAATGCCAACCTAAAGATGCACCTTTCAACTATAGGGTTAGTGTTATTGACCCAACCAACTTTGTTTGCATTAGGATGAGGCTAAACTCAGAGCCTTCAATTTCTGCTCATAATTCAAGCCTATACATCATATGGTTGGCAACTGAGGAACGGTTTCCACATTGCTTTGAATATTTTAGTAAACAAAGCACTAAAAGGTACCACTCCCTACTAATCTTGTATAACATCGTTTCTTAGTAATCAAAAGAGGTCAGAACCCAAAGCATTATCATTTCCATTGTCATTAGTCATTCAGCATTACTCTTCTCATCACATTTGCATCATGAATTACTTCCCCCAAACAAACAAATACAAAAAACAAACTAAAAAACATGATACAACGGTGAGTTGCAGCACAATCCATGTATAAAGTATCAATGCCTTTTTACAAATCACATATTCGTAGGTAATAAATTGAGCCATATAATCAGAAGGACTCTCCCTTAAGTTCATCAGTGAAAACTCTCCTATACATTTAAACAAGATACTGGGATCTCAATATCAGGTTCTGTACGTGATGAAATGGTGCTCTGATTAACTTCTGAAATAATTTTTATGTCAGCAATATAAAAAATTTGCTAGTGTTACATGCCAAGAAATTAAGTGCAGTCAAAAGAGAGGCTAGGAAGCGTAAAAATAGACTACACCGTAGGAAGAAATCAAAGACTGAAAGAAACAAATATAAACAAGGGAAACCATGACTACTGTCATATGCGAGCAACATAAGAATTAGCCTGAGTGACATATCTCACCCACCGATATGGGTTGGAAGATTTGGTCTTCTTCGCTATCTGTAAATACTTCACCTGCATCCACACAAGCTATTGGTTAGACTAACCCATAAACACAAACTAGGCAACTAGCTTTTCTTTACAAATCATAGGGCAACTCTGTACATTAATAAGGGATATATGAAATTGGCAGCTGTAACATTGTCCTCAAAATCAATGCAATAATTGACTCTGGAAAACAGTTTAGTTGATTGCAAAAGTAGAGAGAAAATAACATCTCATTATTTTTTGCGCCCCCTCCCCCCGCCCCCCTCGAGTGTCAAGAGTTGTGCCAAACAATTCCAAAATTTGAAGTGATAAATGACAATGGTTAGTTGACTCCTAAAAGGTCACTAAAAAGATAATGGGAGAAACATGGTACGGAGGCCATACTCAATCTACACATAAATGGAGCCACAATGAAAAAATTTGGCAGGGCTTAAGGATTCCCAGTCTCGAGAACCTAGTTAAAAAACCAATGCCACATTGTAAACAGACATGTTTCTCCATAACTCAAGTAATGAAACCAAACAGGTAATAGTGCCCATGCCACAGACAACAAATAAACTAGTACACTCGGGTTACCAAACTAATGATTATGCTTGAATGGTTGAAATGACAAACTTATTAACTATATTTGCTGAAAAGTTATTCAAAAAGGTGTGTAGTTTAATAAATACTCATTTCATTTCATGGCTGAGGATTGCCTCCTATGTCAAAAGGCAAGAGATCAAAGTAAAGTCATTTCAGATTTAATTCTTTTGCCACAATTTTCATAGCGTGAAGCACTTGCAAAAAGAAGTAGCCATAAGTAGTGATGGAAGTGGAAAGGGTGCATCCCTGCAATCATTTTGATTTTAATGCAGCAGAGCAGTAACAGCTTTACCTGTAGCCTTGAAGGATTATACATAGGTATTGTGAAGGTCATGCTCACGGGCCCAGCTTCTTTAGTGATATTTCCTGTGTTACCAAACAACAACTTAAGTATGGGAAAGAATCACAGAAATACTAAGAACTAGATTATATGATCATGCAACAAAAGCAGGAATTCAGCCTCTATAATTATACCATGCAACTCCTGTGCAAAATTTAACTTTGCACGTAGAGTGTGTTCAGACCCCCCAACAATCTGTTAAACATTAGCACAAATTAGCCATTGTTGCCTAATGGATATGAATAATTAAACAGATAAACGATGAAGCTGAATTCAAAGATTATTTATTCAGCAGTGTGCAGTAGAATGAGACGTTGCCTTCTTCACAGTCCATTCAAGTCTCTTGTGTGATTCTTTAAAATCTGCAGTCTGTCCAACTATTCCTGGTTCCAAGTCAAAATTGACTCTGAAATACAATTGAAAGAAAATCAATTGTTTAGTATTTCACACACAAGTAAAGAGCAAAACTATAAGAATTAGCAAAAGATAAGTGCTCATTGGTTCACTTCCCAGAACTTCCCATGCGAAGCAAATCCGGTAACATGGTCTCCAATTCCATGATATTCAACAGATGTAACTCAAATTATTAATCAGTATGCAGTGTTTGGTCACTGGTGAAAATTTTACTGAATTACTTCTGATGCATCTAGAAATTAATAACTGCAAAATTTGCTAAATCTCCTTAGAGAATTTGTTTCTTGGTATCAAGTGTCTGTAAGGGAATCATTACAGACACCAAATGTGAACTTTATTTAGACATCAGAAGCCCAATTAGCATCTCAATATCTTTGATGCAAACAAAAAGGAATCAGTAAAGCAAATAGAAGGGAGTTTTGAAGCAAAATACAAGCTGTTTAGATATTTCAAATCTCATGACAAACTAATTGAGCTTTTAGTAGGTTCTTTAATTGCAAGCTTAAAGCCTGACTATTTTTAACACTTTGGGCCATGGTTGATTTTGTAATTCATAAAATTTTCGGATCTACAAAAGCCTCAAACATGCCAGCTTAATAGAAATTTGAGATCCCACAAGATTAACAAACTTTGTACAAGCTTTCCAATTCTTCTAACCAACTAGAATGGAGAGAATAGAGCAATCGAGCTAACTATATGAAAAATAAATTATATTTAGGAGCTAAATGCTAACACTAAGCTCAAAAATATGCACAAAGCAGCAATGACAACGAGATTAACTTATAAATGAACCGACATTGCCAGATAACATATTGCTGAAACTGAACTGAACTTAACCTGGTTGTACATGTCGGCAGTGGCATCTCTACTAAAATTGTGTTAGCTGTGATGCTTGAAGGAAACTCAGCACGGATTTTCAGAATCACTTCAGCCTACGATAGCAAGAGAAAAGAAAATTTGAGATCGTAAGCTCAATGCTTCAATAATATTAAAACTTTCTTTGCTCAGCTGCTGGAGCAGCTGCCATTAAACTGAGAATGGAAGTGAAGATCCTGGAAACACAGCATAGCTTATTGTATTCTAGAAACACAAAAAACATCTGAGGTCAATTCAGCCATAATAGATTTTCTCAAATTAAAACAACTTTTACATCCCAAAAATGCCTTATGGGTGAAAAAACACTACATACCTTAAGCGATCCTGCTTCTTCAATTAAGGCGTTAATAGAGAAGGGCGGCTTGAATTCCTGTGTAATGCGATAATTCATGACTGGGAATTCCCCATCTGGTGGTACCTAATGAACAAAAGATAGATTAAGAGACAACACTTTAGTAGGAAAAAAAAAATCTCAGAAGACCATAACAACGGATAGAAAGCTTGTATACAATCCTGCAACACTCACCAGACTCAATGTTCTGTCAACGTCAAAGCTATCCATATGTACAGATTCATGGAAATTGCAATCATCCAAAATAACTGCTCCTGTTCCTGATGAACCACTGTAACCTGGGCAGAAAACAACTCTTGTTAAGTTACAGGCTTTCATAACTCATGCAGAGTTGCAAGCAATAACTTTTAAGAAAGTTGAACTCCTAAAATTTTCAGGTATCACATTCAGAAAAGATATACACCAGAAACAATTAATGAAGTCATATTTAGTAGAAGCAAGATTGTGTCATTGCAGAATAGAGTAACAAGGAGAATACCATAACCTGATATCCCTGCTCGTCCAATGTATAGATCATCATTGAGAGCTAATCTGATCTCTGGATTTCCAGTTAGATAACTCTTCATTTGAATAGTGCCATCAATTTCAGAAGTCAATACATATCCCTGTTCAGTATCATTTCAGTCGCGGCACAATTCAATCTTTGATTAACATAATAAATTAAAAACTTTCATACCGAAAAAGAAACACATGAAAACCCTATAACATGTTGTGAAGCATAGAAAGATTAAGAAGCACAAAGATATGCCCATATTGTTTCCTCTTTCCTGGTAGGCTACCAGCTCAACTTCCTACAAAGGAGTAACTATATTCAAGTCCAAGTTCATATCTGGTTGTCATCCAGAAGATGGAGGGAGCGCCACTATAATTTCGCAAAATCGCAAGGAAAATCAAACCATCATACTCAACAAATCTAGCATTCAAGCAGTGGAAGTATGTTGTATTATAGCTGGTTTCTTCATCTAAGACCCTCCTAGTCCACTCTCCATACTTTAACATGAAAACAGCGATATCTCTTATTCATAGTAGTCAAATTTAAATTTTATATCTCCCGGAGAACATAAGACAAGATTGTATGCAGAAATTTTGAACCAACACATAATACAAGAAGAAATGTCAGACACACAGGCCAGAATGCAAGTGATTGGTAAATAAAATGAAAAAGCATTCTCTGCAGTAAATCTTCGAACTCACACAACATAAAGGGAAAAAATCAGAGTACAAGCAGGACACACGCAAATGATTTGTGACGAAAATGCTGAAGCATGAAATAAATAAATACTTATAACTAAGACATAAAGGGAAAAAGAATCAATGAAACAGATCAAGGACGCAAAAAGTTGCACATGGATTGCAAGAGGTCTCTTGTGAGCTGACACAGTTTCTCAGTTAAACTGAATGGCAAAAAACAAACAAGAATATGTGGAGCCTTGATAGTGGAAAGTGGATATAATGAAATCAATGTTAGGACAGTAACCTATATCCAACAAAACCAACGGCATAGAGATCAGCTATTTCCATGTTATCAATTTATGACACCATAATATGATCATAAAGGTTAACTGAAGGACTGAAGCAATATATATGTACATCCAAGGCCGAGTGGCCTGTGGCCCAACAGCATTAGTTTTTCACATGATGTGTGTCTTTATTAAAATAATAATAATAATAATATATGTATGTCCAAGCATATGCTGTTTTCCTCAACCAATCTTCTAAGGCAGATCTCTTGTACTTCATATAACATTGAAGTAAATTAGTGTTCTAAATCCATCTGTCAGTATATGAGAACAGACTAACAGATTATCTTGCTAGAGCAACAAAGATCTAAACAAAAGTTGCAAGTTACTATATTTCCAACAGTACACTAGGCCAAAAGACTCATTTCTGATTATCTGAAGTCTATTAGATTTGCTCAACCTAATCAATTAGACAGGGTGTCAAACGAAGGAATCTTTATGATTAGACATGAGTTAAATAAGCTCAGGTAATTTGATAAAATGAAACCATCACTTACACTAGAGCTAAAGGTGACACTTATTTTCTCAATTATATCAACAAAGATTTCCTCCCTCTTCCTACCCCCAGGTTCATTTGCCACAACAGATTTTGTAACAGCTGTTCCAGGCATTCGTTTGCTTCCTTGCTGCATGAAATAAAGTAGCGGGCGTCAAAATAGGGCACACCTAATCAGGCCAGATCTGAATGCAGACTAAAGCATAACTAAGAGAAAATAACTAGCAGTGAAGTTCATTGATATTGTGAATGTATTTATCAAACATCTTCTTAATACCATAAATAAGGCTGCAGGACCAAGGGGTGGCAGGCGTGCAGCATCAACCACAATTGGTTCATTGAATACGTAAGACTTCAAGACTTCGGTAGATGTTGTTTGAACATAACCAAAATCCTGCAATTAGAAGACGCATATGGCCATGTAAACCACCAAAAAAAAAAAAAAAAAGTAGAACCATAACTGGGATGTTATGAATGCACAGGAAATCATCAAATGACTGGGATGTCATAAAAGAATCGCACTAGATTCAATAAAGGCACATAAGCTGATAAGTTCTATATGTTTGATATATAACTTCTATATTAGTTGTTACAAGGAAAAGTCTGGAGAATATAGTTACTTAAATACAATCCATTCGAAATAGAAGAATAAAAATGAAAAATGTTACTAGGATGTCCATAGCCTGTTATGGTTGGAGCAAAATGCAACATCACACTACTGCACATTTTCAATAATACTTACTATAACTTCATCAAGAAGCTCGTACACAAGCACAAAATTTTTTCTCAATGATTCTTCACTAAGAACACCAAGGTAATCTTTAATGACACGTGCAATCCTTTGTAGAAGCTCCAAGGCTAAGGAAGGAGACAAGTTGATCCTCGTGGTTGCAACAAAAAGCAGTCCGACCACCTTCACATGAAAGTAGTTTACACCATCCAGATTCTGTTGAAGATGTTACATAAAATAAAGTTAGCATTCAATTCTCACATTACTTGTCATTTAGTGTCATGCAAGTAAATTTAGGTGAAAAAAGTGATGAATGGGAGAGAAATCTATCATTGATCATATAGTCAACTGAAGAAAGTAGACCATGAATGTATTTAATTTTGACTTGTTAAACAAATTAGCAAAAGCCAGTAAGGTTTTTCCAGATCAGCTCCCCCACCTCTGAAAGCCCCTAGTGATTATTTGAATTTAATCCATAAGATAATGAAAGAACAATTGAATTTTAATACACAACCTAAGGGAGGAACAAACTGTTCCTTTACAAATCCAAGCACAGAAAAAAAGAGAAAGAAACACACAATAAAACATTCATGTCACTCATGTGCTGAAAGATATTAACTTTATCATCAGCCACTAGCAAATAAAAGGCTAGAGAAGGCCAAGTATTTCAACAAAATACCCACAAAAACAGGTGGTGCTTCCTCTTTGCCATCTTCTTTCCAGAACTTTACTTTACGGAAGAATATTTCCGCACTTCCTTTCTGTACATCCCCACGATCTGCATCATTGCAATTTTATATAATTTTCCAGTTAGAAAAGGACTATCAGTAACATCCATGCTAATAAAAATCTCCTCAAGGATAGATCTACAGACGGTGAGCCAGAATAATGTTAGTTTAAGTTGACAGATCTAAAAACTATCAAAAACAACATTGAATTCCAAACTCGAATTACTTCCAGTTGTAAAAGCACAACTAAGATCATCTTCCTTCGGTAAACCAAATCTACGGAAACCGAGAATTTTGAGGAAGAAAGAAGGTAAGGAAGAAAGTTCAAATCAATTATTGTGCAGTAAAAAACATAAAAATCAGACAGCTGATAAAATTTGAGACAAAATCAGAGCAAATTAAACAAGCACCGAACGATATTGAAAATATAAAATTGAAACAATGAGCAGAGTTCTTTCACTTCAAAAGGAGAGGACCTACAGTCTCGAAAGACGATGTTATCGCCTCTTTGCGAAAGCACGAAGAACTGAGAGATCATGATGATGAACAGAGACCACCACAACTCGCCTGTTTGAGCTCTGGTTGGATTCTGGATCGAATGTGAAGCTTATTGCTCATTTTCTTGAGAAGGAAAAATTGCACCTTGCCCCCTGAAAATTGTTTTTTTATGATTACTCCTCATAAATAAAAGAAATTGCAATTTACCCAAAAATCAATTCATTAGTTGCGATATATCTTTGGTGCTTATTTATCATGTCACGACAAAAAATCCCACCCATTTTTGGTCGCGACTGCCTCACGATTCCTCGAAGACTAATAAGTTTAATGACTAATATCATCTTTTTTTCATATTATATTATATGATCATAAATTTGATATGCAATTGTCATTTTCAAATAAAAAATAAAAAATAAAAAATAAAAAAAATTGAATTTCCACTTGCTAGAACTCTAAGTAAACAAAAGAAATTTGAGAGAATGTCCTCGATTAATACAAATCCAATAAGGGCATGTTTGAATATATAAATAGGATTGTTAAAATTATAATGACATGATAGGATAATATTATTGAAAATAATATAATACTGTGTTTGGTAACTAAGATTACGCATTTTGAATATATATTTATTTTATCTATCCTTTGTTTGGATACATGGATAAAATAATTAAACTAATGAATTTATCAAAATACTCATTATAATAAGACAAATTAAAACCCCAATATTTACATTCATTCTTGTATTGCATGACCATAATTGTCATAAGCCTAATTTCTTATTCCTATTACTATTTGGATTATATAATCAAGCCTCCCTTGAAATGATTGACAATCAATTGATTTGAGGATAAAGGACCGGACTTTATATCAATCATGAGCTTTTCTCCTAACATCCAAACACTTGACATGACATAATAAAATTATCTATCAAGCCATATCCAATAAACCAAACGTGTCCTAAAGGTACAACCACATGCTCGAAATTTAAAGTGAAAATTCTAATTTATAACCAATAATTTTTCAAGGAATATTTTTCATTAATATTTATCTCACATAAGTGAATTTAAAAATTATCCGACCTTCTTATCTAAATTAAATTTTGAACGTGCGACAAACAATGCTAAGTCATTTTTAATTTGTTATTCCAAATTAATAGGTATGAAGATGACCTTAATGTTTCAAATTTTTATTGTATAAAATGTTAAAACAATGGATATTTGTTTTTTAGAATAATTGTATCTTTTAAATATTTAAAATACATTGACAACATTGCAAGAAATTACACATGAAATATTCATTAATATCTGTAATTTGGAGAACGCTGCCCTGACGAGGAAGCTTATAGCCCTCTCTAAGTAATTTTTCCAACTAAGGTCTTCCTTTTGATTAGGCATTTTGCTATACTTCAATTAAGCAATTGATATTTTGGGGGAAAAAATATTATTTATTTGGTCTGTAAGACATAACTCTAGCTTCTTGAGCTTATTTAATTTGTTAAACAAACAAGAAAATTGATTTCGTAGACAAACTAAAATCTAGCAACATGAATATTCTATTGTGTTTGTATGTTCGTAAATAAAAAACAAAAAACAAAAAAATTAAAAAAAATACTTCAAAAATTCTTTAACTAAAATGGATTGTGAAACAAAAATTGAATTTTTAATTTTTAGGAACTTTATATATATTTAACAAACAATTTTAAATAGAAAATACATCCCATTGATTGATGGCTCTTGAATAATAGATACGAAATTTACTTTGCTCAACAAGTCCAACTTAACAAATCAAACCCACTGGCCCATTCTTAGCCACAAGAATACGTAAAAAGTCGCCATAGAAAACATATGAACACATCAGCTCAAGATGGAAAAAATAAGGCATGGCCTATTCTAGCAATTAATTCAACTAGGGAAAAGGAAAACTGCTCCTTGCCAAACATTGAGGCTTATCGAGACCTTACCAATTTAAAAATGGTAAGCACAACACACCAGCGTAGACACTAATGCGAGTGTGCTACTGTTGGGACTTTGATGATGGGGAAAGTACTAGCCCACCAATGGTAATAATGTGCTTGTGCTAACACTTTGACATCTAATTTAGTAATTTCTATTTTGTCAATGGGACGATCTAACTTTCAAAAGATGTCTAACCCCTTTTTGGGATTTTTATTGTCAACATTATTCCTTCCACTTTAGTTAAATCTTGTCTCCACATCATTTGAAAAGTATGAGGAGTAAAATGTTAAATATTCATATGCAATGCACCCCCTCAGCTAGAAAATGGATATGGAGAAATGCAATTTGGGCCAAAATAGACCCATGACTAGAATTATGTATTAAATATGCATATTGCATGCAATTATTAAATGGGGCAAGTCTAACGTAGGTTTCTGTTGATGCATTTCTTACGGAATTTGCAACAACAATAGTGGGTGTAAATATCAAATTTTATTCTTAAGTAGAAAAGACAAATGTTGCTTGTAAAGCTCTTTTATCATGATAAGACTCAAGGAAGAACTAACTTTATACCAATAGTTGTGATAAGCTAGTGGGGGTGTGGGTGGGGGTGAGGTAGGGGGCGGAAGGTTTCAGCACAAAATCATAAATAAACTCTACTATGAATTGTCAAGCATTTGGTACAGACTTTCCTCTTCCCATTTTAATAACAAATAAACAAATAGTAGGACCAAATTGGGCGTCAAATATTCAAATAAAAAACTCGAATTGAAACTTCGAGGTAGCCCTTCTTTTGCTTTAAATGAGCTCTTCAGAAAGATTCTACTCAATAACAAGTGTGATAACAAGCCTTCTTCTTTCGATAGCAAGGGCAATCTTGGATTTTGATGCCCAAATGCTCTAGCTTTCAAGGGGAGGGCTATTAGGGTGCTCTTTCAATCCCCCAGAGTTCTCCTTGTTATCAAAAGGTGGGCCTAATTTTCATTGACTAGAGAGCTACTACTTTATGAATATTTATAAGAAACTCATACCAATCCTAATCTAAATACTACGTCTAAGAAAATAAAGTATGCAAATTACTTGCTTCATCTTGCATTTATTTGTCCATGGTCCAATTCCATCCTAAATAGGGCAGATCCAACTTTAACCTAAACTGATTACCATTTTCAGTACTTGGATTACAACTCTCATCATATGATTGGAACAATTTTTGTCCTAATCTCAATTTGTTGAGACCTTAAATACAAGCATATTAGGGACAAGAATAGGCCAAGCTACTCATCAAAAACCTACGGCTTAGCCTACTTAACACCTAGCTTAGTTTAATTTATTTAATAAAAAGGCCAAGTCAAGGCTTTAGAAATAACCTTTTTTCGTTAAATAAACTAAATTTAGGTTCTTCTAAAAGCTTACAAAGTCTATTAGACTAGCATGTTTATCCTTTTTAGGGGTGTAAATGAGATGAGACGATTTGCGAACAATTCAAGCTTGGCTCAATGAAAACTTGTCTTTGGTTCAATTTTTTCGAGCTTGAGCTCGTTAGTCAAACAAACCAAGCCAAGTTCAATAATATTCAGCTCGAAAAGCTAGCGAACCTAAATGAGCTTTTTTATTATATATACATACACATATATATGATTATAATCTAGGCCAATATAATAAAATCTATCAAGATAAGAAAATAATAATAATAATAATAATAATAATAATAATTTAATTTTTTATTTTTAGAAAAAATATAGAACAAAATTATTTAAAAAATTTATAATTATAAATTTTGTTTTGAGTCTAAATAAACTCTAGTTAATCCAAATCTACACGAACTTGAGTTCAAACTCATCCGAGCTTAACAAATCAAGCGTTTTTGCTTCTCTATATGAGTTTTATTAAGTCAAGTTCGATAAAACTCGTTGAGTATTCGTCTATTCCAACAAGTCGAGTTTGAGCTTAACTTTTAAGGCTCGACCAAGCTCTGCTAGAGCTCGAGCTTGCGAGTTAATAAATGAGCCAAATTTGAACTTACTAAATTTGGACTCAGCTCTGTTTAGCTCATTTACACCGCTAATCCTTCTTCACATAAAAAATTACAAAAATAATCATGTAATATTAAATAACTAATTGTATTTGATTTCTTCAATTAGTCATTTATGAAATTCTTTATGTTATTTAATATTGATTTTTGTTGAAATAATACTATTTTAAGCTTAAGTTTGGACTTTCATAATTATTTATTATTATTTATCATTTTTGTTATTGCCTATCAAGTCTATTTCAAGTTTAAACATATTAAAAATTTAGATTCATGTGATGTTGAAGCTTTAGTAGAAAATAAACTTGAAAGTCGAACTAATGTTTTAGAATTTATTAAAAAAACTAAGCCCAAGCTTAAAAAGAAAACCCATCATAAATAATAGACTAGGTTGAGACTTATTATAATAGGCATGACTTATTTAAGTCGAAGCCTAGTTTAACCTAACTTATTTATATCCCTAAAGCATATATAATACATTGGAAATGTGTAGTGTTAAGCTTAACATAATTAGATTTTGCTAATAAATATGTTTGATACTTAAAAACTGAAATCTCTTTGATATTATCTTTGCAAGTTAAAAATATAAGACCTGTTTTCAACCAGAATTAAAGAAAACAATAAACTTGAAGGCTATATAAGGAATGGCAATGAAGAGGCAAAACCTAAAACACAAACCAACTTGTTCTAAATGGAACAAGTCTGGGGTCGTTTGATGGGGTATAAGGTGAGGTACAAAGCATGTTTGTTAGAAACTTAGAGACTTTGGGCGAGGTGTGAATTTTATCCAACCTGCCGCTAACCCTATTCCATATAAAATACATACAATAACAATAAAATATATATATATATATATATCATGTAATATAGAATATTTTTTATACTTTAAAAATAAAAAAATAAATTTATTAGCATATTATACCATTGACAGAAATTATAATATACTTAGATTACTAATTTAATCGAATAACTCAAACACAATAATACATTTTTAATAGATCTTTTTATTTCTTGGAGTTGGTAGAGTTAGTTGCAAAATGTCCAGATTATTACTTTAATTTGATCATTAAAATGGAATAATATGTTTTAATATATTTTTTTATTTTCTAAGGTTGGCAGAAAGGATGAGGCAGTACTGATGGGGCGAGGCGGGGTGTAGAGCAAAGCGAGCGCATATGAATTGAGCAAAATCCGCTCCAAACCCATCATGCTGCCATCTCTAAGTTAATACCGGAAAAAGCCAAGGAAAAGTTCCTGAAAAGAGTTGCATTGCTAGCCAAAAAGCAGTGGAGGATAGGACAAAAGCTGACTAGCAACAGAGAGGATGGCATAAGTCCAAATCATTGGATTGTCCTTCCTACAAAATACAATTATATATCACAAGACAAAATACTAACATTATCTAATTCATATTTCAGTTGGAGACGTACACCTAATTGGATGGTAATGATGTAACCTCGATAAGAACTATATCCACGCTGAATAGACAACAATGACAGGAAGACTCCAAAAAAATTTCTTACTCAGGAATTAAGGGAACAAATCTATAGTAGCGCAAGCGACAAACGTACATGATCAAAACAATCAAGAAGAAAATTTTTAGAGCCGGAATATCTTTCAAGATTAGCAATTAGAGTGTGAGGAAAAAAATTGTCCAAAAGGGATCCTCTCCGGCTATCAAGTTACAGCGCTTCAAATAAAGAAACGGAGTCAAGCTTCAGTATAGAAGCAAGGCCAAAACAATGTTTTTGCACCTCTTCAATGCATTTCACAAACAATACCTTTCTCTACGGTCTTCGGCCATGCATTTACGACGTTTCATCACTTTTTCCCCATTACAGAAAATAACACAAAAAGTGGGATCCCTACAATCTTCTCTTTCATCCGAACACACGTTTCAACAAAGAGGGCACTACTCTTTCAAGTTTTTCTCAATCTGCCCCTACAACAAAGATGGCACCACTTGTATGGGGTTTTCTTACTCTTCCCGTACAACAAAATAGATACCATATTTGTGGGTTTTCTACAATCTCCATCTTCGCCAATAGCACTTCCTGAAGATAGGTATTTCCTCATCAATCCAAAATTCCCAGGTTTAGGACTTCTCCCCATAATAATAGAAAGAAGGCTTTAGGCTCCCAGGGTTCCTTTCAATATTGTGGTAATAAATTTCATCCATTTCATTCTCATTGCATCCTTAATAGTCCCACATCAATCTTCAGAAGCATCTCCCACACCTCCCTCCCGAAAATAAATAAATAAATAAAGAGCCATTGGCATTTACAAGATTAACAAAAAGAATTATCTACAATAAGTTCAAGCAATAAACAAATGAGATATATAATACATGAATCTCTTGCGACATCACCATCCCCACCCCCACCCCCCACCGCCCAAAAGAAAACCTCTCCTCCTTGCTATTAAGGGAAATACTTAGTGAAGAATGGCTACTTGCAAGCCTGAAAGAAAGCTGTTGCCTATAGCCACTGCTGTAGAACCCACTAAAGTTTATTTTCTGTACTTATTTCCAGAACACTAAAAGCTTTACATAACTAATTTAGATTCACAAACTTCAGCAAGCGCACGGGCTCTTGAATCATCAATTTGCTGTATGTCCCACTGAGCCAAATTAAAACAATTATCATTTGAATGTGCAAACTAACCAAACAAGATAATACCAGGATGCCAAAATGTCAGAACTTGTGAACAAGACAAATAAAAGACTACAGTTATCAAGAGATAAATTCAAATTCCTTCAGCAAAAATCAAAATAATCTAATATTCTTGTCAGTTCAATTGAGTCATGAGCAGCAGCATCTATATTTACCTACTGGCCAGTGTTGAATTTGCAAGTGATGAAATGGGTGAATGAATTATCAAGAGTAACAAGTCGTGTCTTCCCAAAAGACCAAATAACCATAACAAACACATCTAAACTGGGAATCAACAATTCTTGCATACTAATAAGTAGCAAGGCCACCTAATTTCCATAAAGAATTTTTAGATTTATCAAGATGTTTTGTCAAATGGCAATATTTGTCTTTGTAATACAAAATTGTTCCCATAGTTCTTATTCACCTCCAAACTATTGCATTCTAATGTATATAACTTACAGTGTTAAACAACATACTTTGTTCTACAATGCAAACTTGGATTTTATGTCATTTATTCCTTGATGATGTATTAAAAAACAGAAGTCAAATGACAATATGACTAAAAGGTATAGCCATCAGAGGTTCACCCGTGTTGCATTTTCTAAAAGCAATACCGATTTAATAATATAGTAATTTTTAATTTAGATGTCAACACCCTCTAATGTTTATTACTAATTTTTTTTAAAGCTATAACTCATATTCATAACATTATTTTCTAGCACTATATTTCCATTTTTCTATTTCATTACTCCCTGTGTCCCAAATTAAGCTCCTATTTCCTCTTTGGGGT